>BGPR01009090.1:0-23182 GCA_013235015.1 Araneus ventricosus
GAAGATTAAAAAATCTAAATGGAACCGTGGTGTTTATGATAGTTAATAAAGTTGTGCTGAGTCTGATTTTTTATTTGCAAAACTACAGAAGTTATAGCCGTTTTAATTGGGACGGAATGATTAAAACGTTTCCAAAATTAAAATATGCGGTTGTGAAAGATGCGGAGATGTGAAAACATGATGCAATAACAAGAAATATTATTTTTTTGTTTTTCAGGATTTTTTAAATATTATAATAATTTTCTCTAAAATTATTATATTATATTGATTCTGAATCGGAATCAGTAATTCAGAATCCGCGGAATCAGAGTGAATCCAATTCCGATTCACGAATCCGATTCCGCGGATTCATCACGTATCCGATTTCGCGGATTCATCGCGAATCCGATTCCGCGGATTCATCTCGAATCCGATTCCGCGGATTCAGCGTGATTCCGACCAAAAGGAACGAATCCGCCGATTCATCATGAATCCGATTCCGCGGATTCGTTCCTTTTGGTCGGAATCGGATCCGGTCGTTCCTTTTGAGGATCCGGATCCGCGGATTCGTTCCGGAGTGAACGACACATCACTAGCTGATAGGCCGCAGTACGTGGACAGCTAACAAAGCTAGAAAATTCAAAATTATTATTAAGTAGCAGGGAAACTTGAACTTGGGGATTACAGCCTTTGTTGCTTCAAATCCCATAACCCCTCTAATTCAACTTTCAATGTAAAAACATTAAATATTTATTAAAAATGTAATGTTCTACAACGAACAGACTCAATTTAAATTATAAAAACATCAAAATATATTTCAACTGCAGCCAAATTGTGAGCAAGAAGAGAGGGGTTCGTTTTTTTTTGTCCCAAAAGAAAGATTTCGAAATGGGGTAATGGTAATTACCAAATGACCAGCGCCAACTGAAATGTTTACGCATCTAGAAATATCTGCTCGTAACGTTACGGACACAGGCTTCTTTTGTTTACTTCGTTACAGCCGTGCAGCATTGTGAACACGATTAATATATTTATTTTCTGCTGTATATTTTCCAATTATTACAATGAAATTTTTGTGACTTAACTTTTTGATAGACTTAAAAACATGGTATGGTATCTAGCCAAACACGGCAACATCACGCCAGCGTCCCAAAGCTGAGTTCAGAACGATTACCAGATTTGGCGAGAAATTGCCGCCCAAAAATTCAACTTTGGCGACCTCACCATGTTCTTGTTCTTAAGTATAGCCAAAGCTACAAAAATTTCATTGTTCTCAAGTCTTAATTTTCAGTTAAGAAATATTGATTTTTTTCTATATTTTATATGTTTTTCTGATGTATTGATGATTGCTTTCGCAGTTGTATCAGTTTCCTATTCCTTTGCACAATTAGTTCGTCTAATCTATATTGCCTTATTGTTTATTAAATTGGTGATAATGTTATTTAAATTAGTTATTAGACTACTTTTTAGAACAAGGTGTGCATGTTTGTGGCTGGTGTTGTTTTAAAGAGCACAAGCCAGAGTTTTGTCCAAGCAAGAATTACTCCAAAGAACCATAATCTAAAATTTCCCATTAGAAACATGTTTAAAATATATTTTGCCAGTATAAAAAATCTATGTTTAAAACAAATACCCATTAATTTGTTAAGTTTTTATTATTATTCCTAGGCAGAAAGGCATTAAAAATTTCATTCTTAGTGTTTCCCGAGAAAAAAATTCAAATCTGGGACATCTGGTAACCAAAAGTTATGCATTATCCCAAAATTACTACTTACCAACAGGATTATGGATCCTTACCGAGTGACGTATTAAATTCTGTTTTCGAGTGAATTTTCTTTCACAAAGTAAGTCTGCAAAATTCTCATGAGAAGACTTTATGTGTCTATTTAGTTTTCTTTTGTACTTGAATAATTTGTTACAAACACTGCAAACTCAATCAGATGAAGGCATGTTTAAATTCTATCTGTTTTTATTCTATAAGTTTTGCTTAAAATTTTTTCATTACATGTAGACATTAAGAAAGACATTCGAAGCCTTACCAGAATGTCTACAAAAAAGAAAGTAGGTAAACTATTTATAGTAAATATCACCAGTTTGTTTAAATTTGAATTCCTAAACTTCCTCCCAGCAAAGTGAACTACAGGATCCAAATCTAACCAGTCGAATTTGGGATTGAGTCTATTACTAGAAGAGCCAAATTAGATGTTCATTGGATGGGTAAAGTGGACAGGGCCTTTTGGATGGGAGAAGAAGAAATGTAGTCTGTGTGTCTCATTCACTTCACGGATCTGAGTGGGAGCCGATTCCACAGACTTGTTTGAAGATAGAATTATTGCCCATAGTTAATTTAGTAAAGCCTTTATTATTGAAACTTCTATTTTAATATTATTATAAATCATTATTAAAAACACTAAAATCTATATAAAATGATTAATCATACTGATAATAATTTTCATTAATGAATTGTTAATTTAAACTTCTAAATTTACTAAAACAAAAATTTAAATTCTGTTATTTTTGTACTTGAGATTATGGAACTTGTTTCTTTGCAAATATTTTGACAAAGGGGTGTGACCCTTTTGGGTTCTATTACATAGTTTTGGGTGCTGGCTTTCCATGAATTTAATTTGCTGGAGACAATATATTTACTGAAGTGTTCAGTGATATATGAAATTGCACCTCAGATTGCTAATCAGTTTCCCAATCCTGCTGAACTCCATACCTTAAAAGATGTTTTAATAATCATCAAAGGAATTTTTAAAAACTCTTGGCAGTTATTGAAGATCCAGTGTCAATAGTTTCAACCTGTCAATAACTTTATTGACAAAATGCAATTTATAGAATTCCTTCCAGTTGTATTAGCTGCTTTTAAAATTTAAGCAAAATAGAGAAGTTATGTGAATACTCTTTTTCTGTTCATAGCAAGAACTCACGTACAAACTCTACAAATGGTTTTTATAAAAAACACAGTTGTAAACTGTTATTGTTCTGAACAATGTAATTAGTACTTTTTAAAGTATTTAGCTATTTGTACAGTTCTGAATGTAAACCAATTTTTATTTTACCGAACATATACAGGTGTAAAATGATGAGCAGTTAAATTTCCATGTTTTGGTAAAAAATAATTAATGACTTAAATATAATTACCTTAGCTGCTAAGTTAATAAGATTAATTGCAGCTAAAGTCTGATTTAAGAAAACTGACTATTTTGAAGCACAGAAATAAATATTTGTTTGTTTTTGGAAAGACATCTTTTGTTTTTTCAAGTGTATTTGAATTGCATGAATTCTTTTAAAATTATATTTTATGTTACTTCAATATTTGTTTTTAAGAATCTGTATGATTGCTACATTGCACTTGCATCAAAAAGAAATTAGTAACATACAGTAATTTAGTATTTGGATCAACTCAACATTTGTTGAGTAGTATTTTATAGAGTATATACTTTCCACTTCTATTATGAATTGTATTTTGCGAGAATTGCAAGACACTATTTTGGATTTTTAAAAATTTTCAATCTTTTTTCTTTCTATTTAATACTTACTATTGTAAATTGTAAAAATATATATTTTTTGTTGTGGTTGAATAAACTATTTTTGGCATACTTAAAATTGTTTTTATTTATATGCATCAACAATCTTTTAAGAATTTATACAAGTAGAATTTTCAAGGAAAGTAACTATTAATGAATTTTGTCATGTAATAAAGTAACCTGTTTTACATTCAACTTTATTTTTATGTGATTATTTACAACATTACACCTATTAGCTATACATCATACAAGTAATAAAGATGGGTACTGTAAAAAAGATAAAGCATCAAAAATTATAATATTACCTAAAAAGAAGTTTTTTATAAAATCATTTTTAAAGTGTTAAGGTACCGAAGAATTTAACATAACAAGTAACTTTTAACAATTTATCTATTCTGCAATCTTCTCCTATTATATATTTGTAAAGTTTGTATGAAAAGTCTGGTTGCTTTAGTAGGTTTTATAACTACTGCATGTCACTGTTTGTAATTTTTTTTTTGGGGGGGGAGGGCTTCCTAGCAGACTTTGGGTGCAATGTAAAGTGAACAAGTGAGTCATGCTTCATCTCACTATAGACTGTCGAGTTCATTCCCATTGCGCATTTTCTCGTTCACACCGATTGTACCACTTTCCGGAGTGTGTGTGTGGAACATGTGCATTCGCTAAACATCATACATACAAAGAGAAAAGTTGAATCTTTTGATTGATTATTCATTTAGGAGCAGGTAGCATTTTAGTAGTGTTTCTTCATATTATTATTCTTGTATTCAGCTGTTTTTAAACCTTGGAATAGTTTATTAATATCATTTATATATTTGTAAATTTTTTCTGAATAATGTACTTATTATGCAAACTAAAAGTTCAACTGCTTCAGCACGTTTTAAAACCACCCAACACTACTGATTTGATGCTAATGAACTACTTGTATAAAATTATAGAGAAGAAAATATTTACAAAATTCTCTCTCTCAAATACAACAAATTTCAATGGTATTTTAATATTAAATGAATTACAGCATTATTTGTTTTGTTTAATTAGTTTTCATAAAAAATCTTCCTTTTTTCATAAGTACTTTTGACTGACTTTTTCTCATACTTAAACAGTTCCTAGCTTCTTATTTCTCTTGTTTTAATTGTATATATCAGAGGTGGGGAACCTGCAGCCTCTTCTTTCTTACCAGTTATTTACAATTTGCTTTGAAATAATATAATAATAATTACAGAAGAATAACCCTTAAGATTCTGCTTGTGCGACCAAAATTCAATAAGGCCTTTTAGAGCAAAAAAGTTCCCCACCCCTGGTATATATCCTGACAATCCTATATATTTCAGTTATAACCAACTCTTTTTCTTGATTAATGCAAAGCCTACAACAACGAATAAGGTATTAATAGATAGGATTTTTTACAAAATTCTGACAAGACATAACCAGTTTACATTAGAGTTACTCTTTTAACATAAATTGAACACTGTTTAAAATTTAAATTAAAGGAGTAAAATAATGTATATTTTTTTATTGTTATTAAAAGCTAATGAATTAATTGTCTAAGGAACATATTAAATAAAAATGAAATTATTATCATCATCATAATATGCTTTTTTTTATTTTTGAATATTTGGTATGTATTTGTATGCAAGACTCATTATCTGGAGAACACATTTTCCTATACCCTCTAACCGAGGTGGTGTAAAGCCCTAGTTCCTTTAGGTGGCACAGAAAGAGTATAGCTAAAATTCGTTTAGAGGTGATGGAGGAAATAGCTCTTACTGTATGGTTGCCTGCTACGACAGTGTTTGCATCAAGAGCTGGAGGATTCTTTTCATACGCCAATGATGTAATGCATTTTTTTATGGTTGGTCATAAGTGGGGCGTCTCTTCTGTGGAATAAATGGATACACACAAAATAAAGACCTTTTGCTTCTTCTTTAATAAAATGGCAATAAATAGTCTGATTTTATCAAGTAAACTCAAAATTAAATTTTATGAAACTTATTTCTTTATTGGTATGGAAATAATGTGCACAAGACATGAAGGTGCAATTTTTTAAAATATAAAATGGCAAACTAATGATTTCATAATAATTCTTAATTCAATGTTATGCATCGATTGATTTGCTAAATGGAACTGAATGTCTGTATAGGGTTTGAAATGAACCTTGAATGCAAATTTAAAATTTATTAATGAACGCTAAAAATGGTACTACATTCCAAACTCATTTAGTAGTTATTCCATTGCATTATGACTGTGATTAGGGATTGTTCATTGGGAAGTATAATTTGTTTTATTCAATAAAATACATTTTAAAGTTCATAACTGTCAAAAGATGCTCGACTTTTATGAAATATTTATATTACTATATAATTTGAAATAAAGTGATTTCTTGCAGAATTTATTAGTTTTGTTGGCAATTGCATGCAATCAAGTTAGTTTTTATTGTGTTTTAAAATTTGCTAATAATGAAAATTCTTCAATGTGTTGCTTATATTCAACTAGCTGAAGAAACTCATTTCAGAATTAAAGTAAATTAAATTGTACTTTTATTAGGAGATAAAATTAGATTAGGAGATATCTAATTTAAGAGAAAATTGTGCTCATAATATACATGAGAATTCTTAATTTTAAAACTTTTATTTGTTTTAAAGTGTGCTAGGGTATTAAAAAATATTTAAATTCTTTTTTCTATCCATGTGAAGCTGTGTTTCATTATTAAATCTAAAGTTGATCTGTTAAGAATGTACAATGATCAGCTTTCTTCAAAAGAAATATTGAAATTGAATGAATGTATTATATGAAAAAAAATCATCAAACACATAAATTAAATTTTGATCTACATTCTTATTAGCTGATTTAGTAACCAAATTTAAATATACTTTCATTAGAAATGAAATTTGAAATAATACTGAAGAATTAAAATTACATATTTTTGGTTATAAGGGAAGTGGTTTTACTGTTAGAGTTTGTTTCATAGAGATTGCCTGTGTTTGTTTCATTTAGTGTGGAAAAACAATAAATACAATACAACTAAAATTTTGCTATTTATTTAATTAAAAGAAAGTTTTGTACAATATTCAAAATACTGGAAACTGCTATCCTCTTATAATAATGCACAAAAACAGAAACTTTTAAAAATCAGATAGAATAAAGTCATTGTTTATAAATTTAATGCAATAATCACACTACTAGACTTAAGAATATCGAAAAACTTACACTTTTAAATGAGAATAAGAAGAAGCATGTACTTTCAAAGACTATAATATAATTAACCAGTGGAAGTGGTCTCCCCTAAAATTTCTTGTATATGCCCTAACAGAGGTACGACTCACTGATCACTAGATTTAATGAATTATTTTTTTTATGAATCTAGCTGGCTCATGCACTTTGATATATAAATAGGTAAACACCCTAATGGAATACTACAAATATATCAAGTTTAATTCTGAACAGATTTTTCCAAGTCATACTCTCCCCTTGTAAAATATTTAAAAAAATCATCTAGCATTCTAGGAAAGGGGTAGAGAGCCTTTTTGCATTGATTATTATATTGCAGACAATTTTGTATTTTAATGCTAATTATAAATAACCGGTAAAGCTGCATTAGAAACTCAAGAAGGCTACAGGTTCCAAACCAAGAGAAACAAAATAAATTTAAAACATTTAAAAAACAGTATTTAAAAGAGGTATATTACTGTGTGTACATGTTAAAACTTGTGTACACTATGAAATGAAAGCAAAAGTTGAAATGCTTGCTTTGGAATTAACACATTGGAAGCGGGAAATGCAAAAATATGTTTTTCTTGAATTACCCAACATCAACATTTTTATTGAAGAATTTTACATGCTTTCTAGTTTAGACAAGTTGGACATGTTACTAGATGTTTTCAGAATATGTTCACTTTTTCTTTTACGGTATACAAATTGTCTGAAGCAAGCACAGTTATGGTTTGTCTTTTTATTTGAGCTTACATCTAATTTGTATCCTGCACACAATGTGTTAATATCCAAAGAAAGCATTTTTTTAAAAATCCTAACTTTAATATTGACAAAAGTATGAGACAAAAAGATTTGATGAAATTGGTTTGAAAATTCTATTACAACCAATAATTAAAACTTCAAATTTCCTATTAATTTCATTAACTTTTGTTCTTTGATAAGTTAACAGAATTTTCCCTTTTGTTTTGAAGAAAACATGCATTAGATTTCATCTAGATCAGAAAAAAACTCTATATCTGTATAAGATAATCAACCAAACAATCTTCATCTCTACTAATAATATGAGAGAAAGTCTGTGTGTGTGTGTCTGTTGGCACTTTATAGAACAGACCATTGAACTTAGAGCTACCAAAATTGGTACAGCTATACTTTGGAGGGTGGAAATGTGCACCTCGGATCCATTTTTTATTCAACTTTTAATTATTTCAAAATTAAACTAAATTTTGACATATTTTGCCTTTCTCTGCCAATAACTTTTGAAAGAATTATCACATGAAAATGATTTTTATACCAATTTAAAGTGCCAAAAATTAATGCTAATTTCCAATGGTATTAGTATGAGTACTTACGATAATTAGTTTGAATTTTACAAGGTTTTTAATTGTCATTAACTGTGGTCAATGTCGCTCAAGGAGACAGTTTCTCTTTTTGCCCGAACGGGGGAGACCAAAGGTAGGGAGGAAGGGTCTCGCAGCTCACATCTTTTTTTCAGAACATTTTTGGTTTTAATGAATTATGGATAGCAAATTTTGATATTAAAAAAAAAAAATTCAAATTTTAATGCATTTTAAATGTATTTGGTATATAAAACATTTTCTGCGAGGTTTTATCAAATTTTTAGTAATGATTCTAATTATATGCCGAACCAATATGTCAAAAAACTCAGAATACACAAATAGAACGGAACAGAATACAGAACATTACATTAAAAAAAAACCATTTAAATAGATTTTTGCTCAGATAAATGTTTTCTGATATCACACATAATTTTATTTCAAATAATCTTTAATATTTACTTAAGTTACAGGATTATTGCTTTTTTGTTTATTTCAAATAATACTTTATTTTATTTTTATTGAAATATCAGATTTGAAATTACATTCATTGTAACATATTTACTTGAAATTAAAACACATTTCAAATTGCTTCAATAATGTTACAAGAAGTTCAAAGCAATATTTAAAAGTGGCAGTGGATAATTGCATTCATTTAAATTCTATCAAAATTAGATTTCATTTAGCTACTGACAAACTTTGAAGTTTGACTTGATGTAACTGAAAACAATCTAATTTTGAATTTCATTTTTGATTTTGGAGCTATTTCATCTAAAAAGCAACTAAAAATTCAAGATTTTAAACATTTCACTTGGTTTATAGTAGTCATTTATTGAAATCTTCAGTTTTAGCTATCATCTTTCAAGACCAACAGTTTATGATCAGAAACTTCAAATGGTAACTAATTCATTGGATAGGTTTAGTTCTAAATTATTAACGTAAAAATAACAACTAATTAAAACAACTTGCTAATTTCAAATTTTACTGATATAACTCAATCATTTTAACTAATAAGTAAGGCAACCAGCTGGTCGCCATAGGCGGCTAGTATACAATAAAAGATCGATTAAGCATCAGTTTGTTATCTGTCATGGTTTAAAAAAACCTAATCTGTCATTTTTGTACATAACTACTTTTATATTGCAATTTATATTGATTGTTTTGTAAAATTAAATACAATATGAATGCATTATTCACTTTTAAAGAATTTTGTTTTCATTTTCATCCCAAGCCAGAGGTAAAATAATGTTACTGTATATTTATTTGTATTAAGAGATTTCTGTTATCCTTCTATCCGGTTATCCATCACAACCCTGGTCTGGATGGTAACAGAATCGAAGTTTTAATGTATATAGATTTTTTTTTAAGAATTATTTATAGAGCTTTTCGTTTTATTTTTATTTAGAAATGTAATATGTGCCTTATAATTAATCTGTGAAAAGAAAATTTTGTTCTCAACAGTTTGCATATTATTGCATGTATAATTAATATCTATAGTAAATAGTTAATAATATTTTAACAAACTGAATTTGGGAATTGCTACTCTAGAACAATGCACAAAAGTTGGGACTCGGGGTTTCCAGGGGCGTGAACAAAATCCCAAAAATCATGAACAAATAAATGTATGCAAACTCTGAGAAATGGTTAATCACTAAAAATTATTTTTAAAAAGTATAAAGGCAGAAAAGCAAAGCAAAAAAAAGAATGGTATTTTTTCCTTCCACTCTTCAGGTTAATAAATAAAATCTCGTTGAGGTCTCTTTTTAATTTGAACAGTTTACTATAAAGAAAAATACGGGACAATTATGGAAATTCAAATCCAAGACTTATGGTGACATATATACACATGATTCCGAAACAAACAATATCTAAAATTTACCAATATATAGAAACATATATAAATTATATTTTATCAATATAAAAATCCATGTTTACAACAAAAGTCATTTAATTTATTAGAATTTTTTTTTATTTCAGAGTGGGAAGAAAATTAAAAATTTCAACGGTAAACCATTTCAACTGTGCTTCTCGGAAAAACAATTCAAATCGGGATGTCTGTTAACTAACAGCTCCAAAATTATTACTTATTCACAGGATTATGAATCTTTGCAATGTGATGTGGTCTACATCTACTGAAAAATTTTTTCACAGAAGATGCCATTAAAACCTCCTGTTGAAGGTTTCTAATGAACAGTTTCAAATGTCTCATCAAACAGAATTTATTTTGGAATAATTTGTTAATCTAATTTTGTTTGCATAATTTATAAGACATATTTAAAATCTGAATACCATTACGAGAACGAAAACAATGTCTTAAGGAGTAATCACCGCTGAAAAGCTGCGACTCCCCTACCTACAGAACTGAAAACAGGACGAAACACTGGCCAAGATCGGAGATAAACTCCTCCGATCAATACGCTAATGCGCACACGTAGGGTTTATCATATAGAGAGCTGTGCGCCGATTAGCAGTAGGGAGGTTTGGCGATAACATAAGTACACAAAGTGGCGAAATTCTGGCCATCCAAACGTTTTGAAAGTTCCCCGAAATGTACTAAATTTTATCCGAATATATATGGAAAACAAATGCCAAGTGGTTAAATTTTTAATGACTATTTCTGAGCGGAAAAGCATTAAAAATTTCATTCTTAGTGTTTCACAGAAAAAAAAACTCAAATCCAAGACGTCTTGTTACTAATAAATTATATACTTTACTCTAAAATTCCTACTTACCCAAAGATTTATGGATGCTTGACATGTGACGTAGTAAATCATGTTTTCGCTTGAATTTTCTTTCACAGAAGATGCAAATGAAACCTGCAAAATTCTCATCTCCATGAACTGTCTTTAAGTGTCTCGTCAAATTACATTTGTGCTTGAAAAATTTGCCACAAATTTTGCAAACTAAATCAGATGAAGACATTCTTAAAATCTGGCCTTTTCTTTTTATTCTATAAGTTTTGCTTAAGATTTTTTACTATTTGTACTGTAAGCAAAATTGGGCATACAGGGACTTGTCAGAATATCGCCAGTTTGTTTACATTTCGTATAACTCAACTTCCTTACTGTTAATCATCGCACGGCTCTCCAATAAAATCTGCGATATGCGCAGTTACGAAACGTGCGTGAAGTATACGATTAGGTGCGAGAATTGGCGACAGGTAATGATGAGGAAGCGGGATGTGTAATATGGAAAGAAGTAGCGCGATACTATGACTTCGCTAACTATTGAGTTAGAAGTGTAGATAGATGTAAAATAATTGTATCTTAATTCCCCTGATCTGTAACAACACAGGACCACAAACAGGAGATATTTAATAGATTTAAGTATGTTTTATTTTCTACTTTACAATTTTTTCTTATTATCAGGGATGAGATTCTTCGCTTTTTTGTTATTTTGGAAAAATTCCGCATTTTGTCCTTTTTCTCCAAATTTGTTTCCTCCCCAACAATGTGTGTATTTTTTCTTCCGAAAATTCCGTTTTTACACAAAGAAAAGAAACCTTCCTATTTTCCGTTTTCGAAAAAAAAATTCCGGGAAAATATGCTCGACCGTGCAGCTTAACTCCACCAGCTAAAAAACCAGCTCATTCATCTTCTACTGACGAATCAACATTATACCAGCAAGCTCTACAAGGATGAACATTCCAACATCCAGTGCCATTCAAAGTATTAAGTACCACCTTTTTGCAGAAAACAAAACCTCTGTGGCATATTTTGCAAAAAAAAAAAAAAGATTTTTTTTTATAAAAAATTTTAAAAAAAAAAAAAAAACTAGTTGAAAATTTAAGATCTTGTAGGGCTTACCAAGATGAAGAAATAAAAAAATGGAACAAAAACAAATAAATAAACTACATCAAAAAAAAAGAAAAAGTCCTGTCAAAAGTGGCAGCTAAAAAGCTGTGTGCAAATACAGCAACAAAGCAGAGGATAAGACATAAAAAAATTCTTCTCAAATAAAAAAATAAAAGAGATGATGAAAAGATTGATTCACGTATAAATTATGGTGCAAAATTTTTTACTTGCGTATGATTTCAGTCTTTCTGCCAATCTCATCCCTGTATTATTTTAATCCTTGAGGAAGTTTCAGAAAAAAAATGAAAGCATAAGTATTTTTAGTAGAAAGTATGTATGATTGGGTCAGTGAAGCAATTCTGGTGCATTAACCTTTTTTTTTTTTTCATTTTTAAAGATAATAGAGTTACAATTAACTAGCATGCATTTTGTTAGTAGCATGTTCCTCAAGCAAAGCCGTCTTAACAAATTTGAACGCCCTGGGCCAGAGCATTTTTGCACCCCATAGAATTTGAGAACCTAAGGCTCAACGAAAGAACTTGTCTAATAAAATAACTAAGGAGGAAAAAAATTGTGGCTTTGTTTCTAACTAACGGCTTACAAGTTCGCAAATCAAAATAGGAATTTACAAGCCAGCTTTTGCATAGTAGGTAACTTCTTTTATTCGCGTAATTCAGTAGTTTCTTACTAATTACTTCTGTATGAACCTTTTTTGAATGGATATACATGTTTATGTGACATTACAAAATCGCTGACTGTCTAGTTACAAGCCTTAGTCATATTTTTATTTTCAAGATATTTAAAAATATTATTAAATAAATTCTTGATTCAAAATTAAAATTAAATCGGAATAATAAATTTTAAGTGCCTTTGAATCAATGGTACCCTTGGGCTACAGCCTAATGGATAAGACAACTCTGTCCTCAAGGCTGTTATTGCTAAGAATGTATGCTAAAATGTTAAAATAAGTTTAGGTGTCAATAGCAATAGAAATGTAATACAATTTTAACTTTTGTTGAGTGACTATTGTTAAAATTCACGTTAATGAAAATAATCAACATTCACATTTTTTTACCACTGAAAGCATAATCTGTTAACAAAATTGTAGATAAAAAGTAAGAAAAATGTTTGTTTAATGCAATTTAAATCAGATCGTTGGACATAGAGATACCAAATTTAGCACATAGTTATTTTTTGAGGAGTAGGTAATCACTAAGAACCACTTTTCCAAAATTTTAACTCAATTTTTAATTAATTAAAAATTAACCAAAATTTTGATGTTTTTCCTGAATAATTTTGGAGCATATTAATGCACAAAACTACTTTTACACCACTTGAAAATTCTGAAAATTAACTTTCCAGTGATATCTTTTTTTTTATTTGAATTTACTTCACAGTTATCTTAATTTTTGTTTAAAAGTCTGTTTTAAAGTTAATTTAATAAAAATTTATAGAATTCTATGCTTTAAATTAATTTGGGCATTTAAGGGTTAATTGTAGAGTTGGCTTTTACAGCATAGCCTTTAATTCAATTGATTTATATTTCAAAAATATTTAATTTTCAAATCTTGCTTGCATACCTCATATTTTGTATTATTTTGATATAATCTCATGAATTTGTTAACTTGATTTAGAAACATCAGCAAAATAGTATTTTTAAAAAATGCAGACAATAAAATATATTATGCTTTTAAAGAAAACATCACATCATACTATACTTCGGATGAGAGGTACATTTTTTTTTTTTTAAATAAAATCTTCATGACGAAAAAAAAAATTGAGAAAGGTGAATCAGATTGTTAAATCTTAATTTAATTTCAGATTGGCCCATCACAGAAGTAATTTTTATAATTCAAAAAATCGGTAATGAATTTTTTTTTAAAGAATTTGATGCATTGAAAAAAAAGGGAAAGATGTGATCATAACTAATAGCTTTCTAAAGCACAAAACTTTCCTTTTGATTTCTGTTTGGAAAAAAAATAAAATACATTTCACTAAAAAAGTGTATAGTCCTCAGTATAAAGTTGTTTAAAACCTCTTCAGTCGGAATTAAGAAATAATGGAGCTAAAATTTTTTTCCTTTGGTGTACTGTGTACTATTGTAAAAGTTAAAGCATAAATGAAATGTCAAGCCTGTAGATGAAAAATTAAAAAAGTTATCTCATGTTCAGCATCCGGACAATACCGGATATTTCAACTAAAAAACGACTAAAAATTACACAAATTTCACTTTAAAATGGTTGCCAAAGGGTAATAAAATATTGTAGAAGCCTTTTAAATGGTAAAAAAAGGATTAAACACAAGAAATTACTTGAAAAACAAAATTCACCACCGAGCTCCATTTTGGGAAGAACGGTGATTTTCTCGATTTTTTTTGGAAAAACTAAAAAAGTAAAATGATTCCATGCCCGAAACGAAAAATTCTTGCAACAATTATATTTCTAAGAAAACCAAGAATCAAATTTTAAACATAGCATGTAGTTTCGTCAATTATTGAATTAATAGGAGCTGTTCAAAGTTGATGTCCGGTATACCGAACACCAGGTTTGAAGGGGTTAAATTATTGGCATTAAATTTCATAATAGCAGTAGTGGTGTTGAGGTCAGACCGACGGGGGGGGGTCACGACCTTCTAAATTGGTCTCAAATTTTTGCCAGATCTTTATTTATCTACTAGTTGAAATACTCAGTTACGTGAATGGGGAACAAAAATTTTCTTCTTTGGGGGACACAGCATCCCCGACAGGGGGCCCTGGCCCCACTCTTGCAGAAAAGATGATAGAACCGAGTTTTGAAGTTTGTCCTGGGTGCCACTTACTATAGACAAGCCTCTGTTGCAAAGGTACCATCCCACCTGCCAAAAGTGTCAGAATTCATCTTAACTTTTTTTTTAAAAAATTATAATTTAAATTTTATTTAGATAGCTTTTCTAAAGCAACATTTATGTTTCAATTTATTTTGTGTTGAAAAACATGCTACTGATGCTAGGTGAAATAAAAAAAAAAATTGTTTCAAACAATAGACTATATTATTGTAGCATTCCTGTATTTTTGAAATAGTGTAAAATATCTATAATATAATCTGCAATAATATAAAATTAATTTATTATGAATTGTCTTGACTTTCGAGAAGAACCCAATATTCTAGAGCCTATGGTTTCATGCCAGTTTCATAATACAACTTTATGTCCCCAAAAGACTTCAATATTAATAATTTAGTGAGCAACCATAATGAGCATACTTCAGCCTATATATTGATGTGTCATCCTAACTCACACAATAAATCAAATTTACAGAAGATTATACAATCTTTACTTAATCATTTTACCTCAAACTAGTTAGTTACTTGCTCAATATAAAATGTCAATCAAAAGTTATATTTTTCGAACATCTACTTGATAAAGCACTAAATGCAAATCTCAAACAATTTAAAATTTTTAAAGGGAGAAAACCCTTGATGATTATCAATAATAAATTAATTTTTATTAAAATTTTTGGTAATCCATGCTTAGTGTAACCAATTGTTTTATCAAATAATAATAAAATTAGGAAACAGTTTCCCATAATATTTGTTGTTTTCTTTCATTAATGATATAAGGAAATTCTCATTTTCCCTATTCTTTACTTTGGGATTCAAATTAAACAAATAGCCTCACATTAATACAATATAATCAAATAGGAAGTTAATAAGAAAATTTCAATGAAGTCCCATTCTACAGATTAGAAAATGAAAAAATTAAATCAACATTTCAAAAGTTAACAAAAAATCCCCGTCAGCAAGCCGGAAGGCAAAGGTAGATTCCTTGTGTCTGGAGATATAAGGAAAAGAACATTTTGTTCTATATTTTCATTGGAATTAGAGCCACAAGAATGAAACAGGGAGGAGGAGACTGCAAATGACCAGAGCTTTTCAACAAGGGGTAACATATGTAGGTTTAAAGGCAGATTAAATTAGGGGAAGAAATCGCTTTTCACCTCATAACTTTTAAACAATTGTCGCTATCAAAAAGTTTCCAGTACAAAAGTGGTTTGTTTTAATACGGCAATAATTTGCATAATTTGAATTTTCTTTCTATCTTCAATTGTAAGGGAGTTATGGGGAAATAAAAATTTCAACCCCCACCATTGCCACCCCTTTGAGCTGGTGGAGATTTTTACTGTCCTTACATCATATCCCAAGCCATTTAAAATTTAAACAAAATTACTCTAGTTATCGTGTTCACAGGACAACATGGGCAAAGCATTATATATATATATAAACTGTTGAACGAGGGGCAGTTTTGAGTTCTAAGTTCATGATCAGTGAAGATCTGCAGAAATTTTCTGGAAGTCAAGTCATGAGAACCATTGCAATAGGTAGACTTCCTATAAGGAATCTATCTAAAAAATGTATTGCTAAAACAGTCAAAACCAATAACAAGAATAAATTAAATAAAAATAATTTAAAAAACAAATGCTATTAACAATTAAGTAAAAAGGAGGAACAACATTAAGAAAATATGTTTATTAGCTTCAAATTCCAGTGCTATTATTTACAGATGATTTTTTTACATTTTTACATAGACTTGCTCATACCTGAAAGACATTTAGAAAACATGCACTGTACCAGAAAATAACAGCTTTTACAAATGAAATGAATTGCTACCAGAGAGATGCTAATAAAACTCAGCCATCAGGCCAAACTTTTCTATAAAAATATTAAAGGCAACTGAAGTACAAACAGAAATAGACAAATACGTCAAAAGTAAAGTCTATTTTGGATTATTGTTTCACATAGTAGTATTGCAGAATTTAAAGCAATTTCTTTTCATATAATATGGACACTTAATAAAAAAAAAATGAAGTATTCAATTATTATTAAATTCAGAACACAATACTGAACAACAACCGACTTGTAAAGATTTTTCAAAACAGTTAAGAGCTATTTAAAATGTCCTTGGCAAAGATCTGAAATAGCTTTTAATCTCTGTTAATAACAAAGGAAAATATGTTTTGGTGCTCTACAAAGCATACCAGTGGATATACAGCTATGGAATTTGGCACAAATATACTTTGGAGGGTTTGAATGTGCACCTTGGAGATATTTTTTATTGAAATTTTAATTAGAATCTCAATCAAATAAAAATTAAACAAAATGTTGGCATTTTTTCTTGATAACTATGGAAAATATTATAGTACAAAAATGATTTTTACACCATCTAAAAATTATCTTTTCTTTGATACCTATTTGGTTGTCCTATGAATAATATATATTTTTAGGTACGTTTCACAATACTTTTCATTGTTGTAATGAAATTCAAATCATTTTCATTGTTCTTACAAATTTTTTATCCTGGCCTTTTCTTCTATTTTTGATAGTCATGGTAGGAAGATTTAACTTCCTTTGCACATTAAGTAGGTTTCTTTATACAAAATGGTTTTAATAATTTTTTACTTTCGTGATAGTTGCAGAGAAGGCTATAAGGTATATTACAAAAATTATGAAACATTCAGTATCGCATAAAAAATCAAGTGTTGAATGATTTCACTTATTATCCTTATATGTTTTGATCCAAAATCAAGCTATTGGGTTAGTTAACATTTAGTAATTTTCTGCTTCAGGTTAAAGCTCAACTTTTAGATGACGGAACTGGCAGGTGCATAGCACAATGTATGGAACAGGTATAAGGCTTCTAAAATAATACAAGTTATAAGTCTCAAAATTTGAAATTTAAAGATACTTTACTGAGAAAACCATTAATACCCAAGATATGCATAAAAAATTTTATTGAAATTTTTTTCTCAAAAAAATCTCAGCAAGCCAGCTGGTTGTCAAAAGTGGCTAGTATTAAATAACTGAAGATCTAAAATAAGTTTTTATTCTTAAAAAAAAACATTAGCTTGGCCATTTTGCAAAATTTCTCTATGTTCAGCATTGCAGATGAAGAAACTATTTTACGCAAATTGGATATTTCCCCATTTAGCTCAACAGTACCCAAAATGCACACCAAGTTCACCATATGCAATGAAGCATACGATTTCTCGCCAACTTCATTGTTAAGGTTTGTCAATATTGGTATCCTCGCCCAAATTTTGGAGACGGTTGGCTAATCAAAAAAAAGCTGCTACATTAGAAAAACATATTTTACTATGTTAAACTAGTAATTTTTTAACATAAGTATTTATCAGTTTTTTTGGAGACAACTTATTATTTTTGCCCCTTCTGATTGCGCATGAATGTATCGGTACACATTTTTAACCACTCAAAAATAAATAGTTATCTAAAATACTAGTTTGAAAGCAATTATAATTATTCTGAAAGCCTGTTATTTGAACAGGCTTTAAGAAGACAAAAAAGTACTGTGGAAATGATGTGTGGTTTATGAGAAATATGCCAATACTTCAGACATGTTAGCTAAGTACAACAGACAAAAACATTTTTCATGTTTCAAAAATTGGTACTTTTCCGTTATAAGTATACCATGCATTTTGGACACCAAATTGATGCATTTTAACTTGTTTCTTGTCACATTTTGAGATGCCCAAGGTTGCTACTCAAGCAGTAGAATCAAATTCCCCGACTATTCCAGGAATATTCTCAAGAAAATTCCAATCAAGTGTCATAATATGCATTGGTCGCGGTGAAGGTAAAATAAGATTATATCAGTTGAAAACACTGAACTTATCTAATTACAGATGAGAATAAGTAAAAATTCCACTTTTGATTCCCCTCCCAAATCTTCTTTTAAATCATGTTTTTTTCAAAACCTTTAAAAACTATCAAATTTTTATATAGTCAGCTATCTTTCTTTTTTAACAACTGCATATCCAAATTCTCTAAATTTTACTTTTACCCACATGAATATGCAAGAAATATCATATTAATTTCATGACTGATTCCGAGTTTACGTGAAAATATTTCAAGTTGAAGTAGTGAAGGAAGAGGAATCCTCTATCCCTCCAAAAAAATATTTATCAAAGTGTCTTGAGTAAAGCTAGTTCAAAATCTAGCTTAAAATACAGAAAGAAAGATTTCTCTGATGAAAACTTTATTAATGTTAATATAACAATACAAATTAAATTTAAAATGTTTAAATCTTAATTTATACTTAACATAAATTTAAAGAAAAATCACTTTTTGAGCCAATTGCTGCAAAATTTTCTCTGACTTTTTGGGTTAATTTTTGAATTCTTCGACTTTTTAAGGATTTCCAGGTGGCATAGCAACCCTGGATGCCTTTATCTGTGTAATTCAAAAACAAGCAAAATCAACCATAATGTTCCTCCTGTTTAACAGCATGCAGGCATTGCCTGGAGTATCGCAGAATGTTTCAACTTTAAAAAAAAATGCAATTTTTCTAGCCGCAAAACCTAATAGCTTCACTAGTGCATTGAAACAGGTGTAATGAAAAGTAAAGCAAGAATAACAAAAATGTGGTTGCATGAGAGATGCTTAAAAAATACAACCATCGTAAAGAAAGACACCAAGCTAAACGGGCAATGTGTCATTCCAAGACAATTGTACAACGCACCAAGTGGTATGCTTATAACAGAAAAGTACCCAAAAATTTTATACCAAGATGTGCAATAATAAAAAACATAAAAATACACAAAATAAAGCTTTAAAAAATATTCTTCCTAATGTAGTAATTAACAAATAAAGTTTACCATGAAAATACATCTTCTCATTTTTATTCAAATGTCACTATATCATAGTACACGAGCTTCATTCATTATTGTGCCTTCATAAAGCATCAAATAAAAACTAAAATAAAATATTCCTTTGGGAAGTCAGCATGACAATGTATTTTTCTGCTTATCTATTTTCTATAAAACAAAATGTAAGTGAAAATACTATAAAAATAATGATTATCAAAACTTCAGTGTTTCTTTAGTTTCCTAATATTACAATCTTCCATAACAAACTCGTCTTTTGTTATTAAAGACAATTATTTGACTTTAGTCAAGAAATTCAACTTGCATACAGAAAGAGAATATAATATTCAACGACGAATTGGGGTGCTACTGGGCAAAACATTAGGCACTCCATTATTTGGTATTACAAGTACATATTGAGACAGAGGTTTACTATTATTTGGCAAAATAACAGGAAAATTACTTGGATAAAAGACAGGTTGAGAATTATCCTTTTTTGCATAAGGATTAATAAGATAAACTGGATTGTTTTTCTGAGGAGGACTATTAACTACAGGCTCAGTGACATCTTTTCCATTGCAAATATCAATGCATTCATTTAACCTTTTCATGACTGCAGTAAGTGAATCTTTTGGTAAGTTGCATTTATTTGCTCTGACTTTTTTATACACATCATGAGTCTGCTTTAGGACTTTATCAAAAAGCTCAGGGCACTTATCAGGAATGTCTGAAACATCGATATTCTCCTGTTCTTCTACATCCTCTGGCATCGGAGAAGCTGGTGGGGAGAAATGGGGTGTTAGGAACTTCCACACAACTGCGTGAATGTGCTGGCAAAGATTAGCATTGATCATACTATGTATGCAACTGCAAGTGTACATGTGCACACAAATATCACATTCGGTACATCTTAAGTTGCAATGTTCTGGGCATGTCTCAAACTCTCTCATCACATATATACTTTGTTCCTCTTCTTCTGATCGTATAAGCCATATTTTATCAGACAAAGAGGAAATATGTTCACTTGGGATTTCTAAGCCAACATGATGGCACATATTAATAGCTTCGATTGCCAATTCAATTTTTTCGTCATCTAGCATATTGCTCAAACGATCCAGCATTTTGTAACGCACCAATTTCATTATGACAAAAATAAACTTGTCAAGTCGCTTTTTCCTACCTTCTCGACAGCAATATCGAAAGGTTCGATGCATGACCTCCAGGTGAATGTTCGTGCTCAGTGGAATGTCCTTGCGGTAGCAGTATGCCCACATTTCAGCATTATTACCATATTTTTGCATGATGAAATTTCCCAGGTTTCTAGACTGCGGATCAGACTGGAGGGTTTCAATGTAATTCTTGAACATGGAGTCAAAAACATTTTTATTTTGACATTCTAAAAGAGTTCTCATAGTTTTGTATGCCTCAGCTCTTTTAACAATATTGCCCCTAAATACACGCAACTGAACTCTAATTCTGTTGTCCACATACCACATACTCCAAAGCCACTTCGAATCATCCTGCATGACCTCCTTCCATGCCTCATAATAAAAAGGTTCACTGTCAGACATAAAATATGTACAAGACAGAGGTCCAGTGGATTCTTTGATAGATGCGAGGAACTGCCATATAACAGGCTTGTCCACTTTATTACTAATACAGAAAGCTACTGGAAAGGCAATCTCATACTCATCCATAATAAAGAGAACAGTAAGATAGAAGCGACCACCTTTCCTACGATACAGGGAATCGACACAAACAACCTGTCTGGCAGATGACATCAATATCTGTTTCTGGAACTCTGTCATTATGATGAGCAAGAAATCTTCTTCTGTACTTCCAATGTCCTCCTGTCTGTAGAAAAGTATAGGAGAATCTTCCATCTGGCAACACAAGCGAACCCACTGATCAACACTTTCTGCATCACTCAACCCTGGATTATATTCATCAGTAGCATAAGCATTATTGATGAAGCGAACATCTCTCTTCTTTAAAAGATATAGTTGGAAATGATCTGTTGAAGACTGGCTGTCTCTAATATCATCCAATAGGCTTTCAAATGGAATGCCTTTCGATATGTTATCTAAAAATAGACACAAAACAGATATAATGTTAAAGGATGTGCTTAAAATTCTCTAGTAATATTACTGAAGTTTTTAGATTAATAGTAATTACAAAAATGAAGATGAAAACCATATTTAGTCAGCATTGCAATTTAATAATATTTACAACACAAAGGAACCATTTAAGATCTCATGATAAATACAATAATTTAAAATAAATCGGAAAATATGAAATGCATGTTGAGGATTAAATCTGACTATACACACCCTAAAAATAACAATGGTAATAACAAGGATATAATTGTAAAATAATTTTGTCACATTTTATGATTTGCCTTTTAATTCTCTTTCAGTAGTCTTGCTAGGCTTTACTAACTGTGAATGATAAATGTGTGGAACTTTAACTACACATGTTCTTGTATCTTCTTTTTGAAAAAAAAAAGAATTGAAATTCATGCTTTTTATTCTTTTCAACAAATTTCTTGCTGTTTCCATTATAAGGCATCAAGCCCATTCAAGATTTCACAGACACTATGTTTGTTCATATAATATGAAAAAAATGCATGAAAAATTCCATTATTTTCATAGTAAAACTTAAAACACACTCAATATTTTAAAACAACTTCAAGGATTAAAAGATAAACCAAATTGGTTATACCTTGTATTGCAGCTTGTTCTTCAACTGACAACTGCACAAAAGAGGTTTCCTTTCCATGCCCATAGTGATGTGGGCAATATCTTACAATAACACTGTCTGGACACTCCTCACAATATATAGCAGCTGTGCATACTATTCCAAGCTTACAGGTACCAGGAGTCTTAAGCATTCTCTGTCTTGGACCAGTCACTCTTGATGCATATTTCCCAGAACGGTGACAAACATAGAAGAATTTCAAACCAGTACTTGTTCTCCTAGCTCCATGTCGCAAAGTGTACGAGGTCAGCTCTTTTCGTTCTATGTCATGCTTCCACTTTTTAAAGGCTAAAACAAATAAGATAAAATATCAACAATAAGGCAATAAAATAAACAGTCTAGATCAGAGCTTTTAAAACTTTTTTGATTGGCATAAAAAAAAATTTGTGGTCTCATTTCATTTAGAAAAAAGGCTCGACATAAGGACACTGTGCGGTCACTAAAGTTGAACTTTTTTGGCGATCTCTTGCAAAATCTGGTATTCATGGTTGTTCTGAACTGGCAGTTTGGCGAGTTTTGGAATAGTTGCCACGATTGGTGAGAGACCACACCGTGTTCCACCAGAAAAAAAAATATGTATGCTACAACTCCCAAGTTAAACCAGTGGGAATGTTTTTCCCTTCACATTCTCATACACTAACACAAAAATACACATTAAATATAGATAATTTTGCAAGTTAACTCAATTTAGTTAGATTAAAATTTCATTTTGAAGCTACATAAGGGCTAATTTAGGAAAGACTTAATATAATTGAACCACTGTCAGATTAGCAAGGATGGCATACGAGCCAGCCCCTCTCTTTCCAAATTTACTCACCAAACCAAAAGCAGGACATGTGTACCTCATGGATTTAAACATACACATTTTTGTACATCAATAACATTTGTTCTCCTATCACACGTATTCATGAAATAGGTTTACTCCATCCTCTTCCTGTTTAC
>BGPR01009090.1:23192-35853 GCA_013235015.1 Araneus ventricosus
TCACACGTATTCATGAAATAGGTTTACTCCATCCTCTTCCTGTTTACATAAAATTTCACTGGTCTTGAAATGTCCAGTTTTAAATGAACTTTTGATGCTGTTTTTAACTTAACAAAATAATCAATCATGTAAAATTTATTTAACAAAATGATATATAAATAATTTTACTACTATTTTTGTCGTTTTTTTTGGTAAAAAAGAGAAAAAAATCATTTTCATGCATATAATCAAAAGCACATAAAAGTAATTTAATTTATTTGGAAATATCTTAATTTTAGCACCATTCTTTAAGTAAGGTGAGTTAAAAACAATCATTTTAAAGTACAGTTCTTTATTAATAATTAGTCATATGACCTCATTAAATTAATTTTATTGATTACTTTGGCAGTGAAAGAAATTAAGTTTTCATTACAAATAAAATGACAACTGCATTTGCAACAACTTTCTTAAAAATAATTCACTTAACTGCCACATGGGTAGTTGGCCATAGTGCTTTCAGCTCAGATAACCATCACATAAAGATATATAAAGATGTTTTTGTGTGTGGTTATTCCAGGAAAGAAAAGGAGAATCAAAGGTCAATGTAGCAACAAATAAAAAGGTTAATTAGACTCAAATCTGGCACCGATTCCAAATAATAAATTATCAAACTTTTATTATATTGCCCTAAGAATAATAACAAATAGAATAAAATTTCTTTTAAGTTCAAAATAATAATAAGAAAAGTCATCATTTACCAGTCATGTTGGGAAACTGCAATTCCTCTTCATCCATATTTAGCTTATGAAATGATTTTAAATGGTCACGAAGTTTTTGAACATGCTTGTAACTAGTGTTGCATTCTATGCATCTGATGTAAGTTCCAATTTGCTTCTTAATTTTATGAACTTGTCTGACATGCCTCATCTTGTTACCTGTCTTAGTGAATTGCTTAAAACAATAAGGACAAGTTAATTTATCAACAGCACCTTCTGGCACCATGCAAACAACTTCATTCTGAACAGCACTTAATTCACCATCTCCTGGTGTACTTTCACCTACTGCAGTATTATCAAAACTAACAGAACTATCATCATGATCCATAATTGAGCTTTCATCATGTTCCACAGCTGCACTTCTATTGCATTCCTCATTTAAATTACTGTGCTCAATGACTGAAGATTCTTGTTCCATTGTTGAGAATTCCTCATTACTGGTTTCTACTACTATAGAATTTTCATCATTTATTACAGCCTTGGTATCTGAAATTTGGTTACTTTCATTCATATTCTCAACTTTAGTTTCGATTGCTGGATTCTCATTCTGAATAAATGAACCATCTTCATTTATTACAATTGAACAATCTTCGTTAAGGACTATTACCTGTTCTTCGCTATCATTTACGATATAACTGGTTGAAATTTCTTCCTCAGTCACAAAATAAACGGTTTCAAATTCCTCTGCCTGCTCCATGTCGTTAACATAGATCGACGAGATCAAATACCGTTTCTTACACTTTCAAAAAATTCACAAAATAAAAATTTATTTAAGAAGTCAAGAAACTACTCAAATGCCATGAGGTTTTCTTCAAAGAGGAGGTGTTTGACTTTCATTTATTGAACAAGGATCCATATATAGGTTTTCTAACCTTAACAAGTGCAATTCAAATCAAAACTATAAACAAACGCTCGAAATCTTAATGTCAGGCACGCATTTAAAGTCGGTAACATTATCAATGTAAATATTAAACAGAAATTGAAATAATTTCACGTGACTGGTGTATTTCTCTATGGAGACCTTGAATATCTGAATAAACACATTATTTCACAAATTTGAGGTTTTCTTCATATGTTGTTTACTTAGATTCACAATGCAGCATACGTCTATCTACAGAAACGATAGTATATTTTTTCCGAAGTTCATGTACTGTAACTAACACCTAAATACAGCAAAACCAGCAAGAAATCCAAATTCCTCTAAAGACAGGCAATGGTTCTTCACTCATCTGCGCATGTGTAGAACGAAACGCTAACTCCTCGTTACAAACACACTTTTCTGCGCATGGACTGAAATGTTGTTGTTTTGAAAATGATTGCTCGGGGCTGTTCGACTTGTGAGCAGTAAAACATATGTTCAAGTGAAGATAGCCTACGAAGATCTTGCTTAGACTTCCCTGTATTTTTTAAGACTTAAAATCCATTATAGAAAGGGTTAAGAGACATAAAAATTTCTAAATAATAATTCCTTGTACATATTTCGACCGAATATGAAACTGTCGTTAGGCAACATTTGTTTTTCATCAAAGAATGTATATGTTGAAACTAAATAAAATATTTTAGATCAAAACAAATTAATTTCATTTGCAATTAAAAAAAGAATAATTTCAAGCTGTGTAAATGATACCTTATCGTACATCACAGTGGAAAGGGTTTATGAAAATTCATTTTCGCTTAATAATCTAAAATCAATAATAGATCCTGGTGCGCATTCAGCCATGAATTAGTTTTCTAGCTTGTTAATGAATCTTAATTAGGATTCCATTAAAAATAGCAATCTAAGTTTATTTAAGGATCAGTATCCAATTTCTGGTAGGGAAATTTATCATAATTCAGCTATGGATTGTGATCAAAATTTAACTGAAGATCCTGACCACAGCTCATCTTTAAAACTTGTTCAAGAATCAGTCTTGGTGCATGATCAAAATACATTGGCTGACAATAATCAAACTATTCCCCCAAATGTTTGTATTCCATTTGATACATCACATACTTCTCTCTGGGATAAATTAACTTGTCCTCATTGTTTGAAAAAATTTGAGAGGCGATATCAATTAAAGAAACACATG
The DNA here is from genome assembly GCA_013235015.1 of Araneus ventricosus. Lineage (NCBI taxonomy): Eukaryota > Metazoa > Arthropoda > Arachnida > Araneae > Araneidae > Araneus > Araneus ventricosus. The sequence goes on from BGPR01009090.1 coordinate 26,017, forward strand.
GGCAGAGTGCATAAACTAACGGTACCTGGACATCCATTTGCATGTGTTTATTGTGATGCAACATTCCTGATAGAAAAGATGCTTCAAACACACTATGAAGTCAAGCATCAAATGGAAGCAAATCAAGCAAATGCTTCGGTGGTGAATGGTAAATTATATTTTCAATTTATAAAAGTGCGTGACTTAGATTATATAAGAATGCTTCCTCCTTATTGAAATTTGTATCTTTTCATTTCCACAACATAATAATTTTCAGATTATTTTAAAACATGCTATTGTTTCATTTTAGAAAGAACTTATCTGTATTTTGACTTGCATTCAGGGTTGTCAATTTTTTTATTTTTTCAAAAAAATCGATTTATTTGATTTAAATCAGATTTTTTTTTATTTTAATGATTTTTTTAAAACTATGTATATATATTTAACATTTGTATATTAGACAGTGAGCGCCTACAGTCATAGAATTACGTATAGATATAACAACATGCCAGTCATTAAGCTGTACTTTCTTTAAAAATTAAAACATTTAATTCAAACATGTAACAACTATTCAAAAAATATTTGTGAACTAAATTTAAAGAATAATATACTTTTGAAGTATAAGACAATTTTATTAAGGAAAAATAGGAACAATATAATAAAAATTGCATTTCTTGTCTATAGATATATTATTGTATGTTAGAATATTGGAGAATTTTACAATCTGCTGTTCATTTGTTTCATTACAAACATAAGTTTTGAAGCTTTCTCTACTCCTAATCTGTTTCATCCAAAACAATACAAAACATTAAATAAAAAGTTTTCTGGATTAAATTTTTAAATTCAGGCTTCTAGGTGCATTGAGTCACCATCAGGACTACCTGTGTGCCAAATTTCATTACTGTAAGTGCGGTAGATTCGTCTGGACATCGTACACATACAAACATTGCCTTTTATAAGTATAGATCATAGTTTAAACTGCATTATATGTTTGTATTTCTTTTGGAAAATTTATATGTATTACGTAATTAGCTTACATTTGAATGTTATTGCAAAATAAAAACTTTTTTGTCCCCAGCACTATTTAGTTTTCTTCAATATTAAAATGAAGCTGACTGCATTTTACTTTGTTTTTTCTTTGTGAACATGATCCTTTCACAGTATATATATATTATAAAAAAGGAGCATCTCATACTTTGCATTTCATTGTGTTGCTCATTAGAGATTTATTTAATATCTAATTTGCTTGTGTTCTCAAAAATAAAGACATGGAAAGTATTCTAGTTAAATCAATTCAATGAAATATTTTTTTATGTTCTATATCCTTTCTTTAAATATATATTTAATAATATTTTAAAATCACTATTTAACAATTCATGAACAATTTTATTTCATTAAAGCAGATTAACTTGATATTTAAAAGTGATTTAAATCAGTGATTTTTTTTAAAAAATCAGACGATTTAAATCAGTGATTTTAATCAACTGATTTAAATCTCCACAACCCTGCTTGCATTGTTTCTTTTTTCCTTGAAATCTATAAGTCATTTATATTTTTAAATTAAATAGATTTATTTGCTATCATTTAAATGTACATAGAATAGATTTGTATTTTTTCATAAATCCCTAAAGTATAAACTCATATACTTTGCATTGAAATTGTGACATTGGTTAGGAAATTTAAGCATTATTGACTGTCCTTATTCTGCTGTTTCTCTTCTGATCTGTAGAACAGAAGCAGCCCAAAGTAAATTTACCAACTGGGCTAGGCTGTAATATGGCCCCTTCAAACTGCATGTTTTTTGAGAATTCTATAATGTCTATACTCTAAATGTCAAGCACACTTTCACTTAGAAATATGCATGTTTTTCCTGCAAATATGACTTAATAGCGAAAATTTTTAAACTCCAACTATATTTAACATTGTATAATGGTCTTACTGAAACTAAAATAATATAATCCAACAAATTTTAAAATTATATGACTTGATTTCTTAAGTTTATTAAAACATTTTTTTCTTCACATTCCTGCTTTGGCACCACCCAGACTTTGGTGTCACAGGCACCACCCAGACTTTGGTGTCACAGGCACCTCTGCTGTAGAAGCTCAAAGGATTACAAGTCCATATATTAGAATTTTTGCATCTTGTATAGAATAAACTGTATAGTAATATGTGACTTTGTCAGCATTAAAAAATGTGAAAGCGTTCTGAAATCTAATAAGTACGAAATTATATGAATTGTTTGTATGCTGTAGAAATCCAAATGCTGATTAGATTTCCTCCAAATTTTGTGTACAAATACTATGAAGCATAGATAGGTTATAGGAAGATAGGTTTGGTGAAAAGTAAAGGTTTTATGACAATTAATTAAATACTGATATTTTTATGAATTAAAAACTGTAAATGATGTAATTATCTGTCTTTCCATCTGGTGGCACTGTCTTCCCACTCTTCAAAGAGTTAACAACTGAGCTCTGATAGTAAGATGTGCTGAAGCAGGAAAGTTATAGATGATAAGAGGATTGTATTGTATATTTTTTTTAAAAAAATGCATTTATTTATGTACACATTAGCATTCCATTGAGTTCTCTTATTAAATGTATTTTTACTTTCTCCCACATGGCATTCATGCCAACAGTTCATTTCATATTTGGCAACTGTAGCCTTTGTTATGTTATAAGTATTTCAAATTTTGCTCACAAATACTGAAGCACAGGGAAGGTTTCATTAGATACTTATTTTTTTATTAATAAAAGACATTGAAAGATTTTCATCTCTGCAAAACTGGATATATCAGCTAGTCCTTAATCTAATCATTTAGTACAGGACTTATCCAGAAAATTATTAGATATATTGCAAAGATACGTAAAAAACAACAAGTTACTTGTGAGATTTGTTTGCTGTATCCAATTCAGATTACAGTAGAACTTCGATATTAACCGTCACCATTGGGTCCAGGGTTGTGATGGATAATATAATAGACTTATAACAGAAATCTCTTAATCACTGCTGTCTTGGGACAAAAATGAAAATAAAATCCTTTAAAAGTCAATAATGTATATATGTTGTATTTAGTTTTACAAAACAATCAATCTAAACTTTAAAACAAGAGTAGTAATGTGCAGAAATATATGTTAAAACTATAAACCTACTTTACTTTTTGCTTTTTAGACAATATCAAATAACAGAAACTGACAGCTAAGCAAGTGACGGCAAATCCAAGTTTCACTGTAATTACAAAATTATCATTTGCAATTTTCAAATGACCTTTTGAAAATTATCTACTGCATGTTGCGAATAACTATTCTGCAAAACTAAAATTTAGAAAGGGTATTAGCAGTACATGGCATACAAAAGTACCTACTGCTCATATTTCCTTTTTTAAATAATTTTTTAATGTGTCTCTTGATTCTCGAACTCCTGATAAGATTTCAGTTCTTCAATTGCAATTAATAAAATGTCTAAATAAATATAATTTTAGCTCTTTATTATTTCTTAAATCTAGAATGAGGAATGTTATATCATGTCTCAATGGTAGATGAAATTCTCAGATTAAAAAAAAATTAAATTTGAAATCATTCTATTTCATTGTGTGTGTCACATTATATATATCTTTTTACTTTCCTTTCAAATTTATTTCATATACAGTAAAGCATTGTTTATACATTTCTCATTTATATGTCATTTTCATTTATACGTCTTTTTGTCACAATCCCCATTCATTCATATTCATTGTAACAATTGTAAGTACTCAGTGGCTTAGCTACAGCTTTTGCCACCTTTGGCAAACTTGTAACATGCCACGCTTCCTTTACATAGGGCACATAAACCTTAAAATAAAAAGATAAATTCCAAGGGAAAAAAGATTTTATAAGTAATGTAATTCGTCATTTGACGCCTTTGATCTTTGTAGATAGATTGCAAAATCGCACGTCCACCAAAAGTCCTTCTTTAACATATCACCAATTTACTGACAAAAAGCAAAAAAATAATAATAATTAATTACATTAGTTTTTTTCTTTTTCTGTGTACAATGATTGAGCCAAAGCTGCTGCTCTTCTTAAAATTGTTTTCTTGTATGTCTGATTTTATTGCCCTTTCGAAGTGTCTCCCCCTTTAGCTGCGCCACTGAAAGCACTTCATTTATGTGATGCAAATCTTCAGTTATACGTCATTTTCCCCTGTTCTAAAATGTGAAAATTTCCTCTTTTCTATGTAAACTGTCATAAAGATATCATGATTCGAAATTAATTGACAACGAATTGTCTGGTTACAATTTAAGAAATGTTGAAGTTATTCCACCTTTCTTTAAAGACACAATAGACTCCATTGAAAAACTTCAAACTTTTTTTCTTTTGTCAAAAGATTAATGAAAAAACATTCAATCAACTTAATTCTATTGATAATTATGTACATTAAGTACAATCGGCTTGTCAGACCATGGATAAAGATTCTCTTAATTAAACGCTTACCTGCATGCATGCAAATTGTATAAGATATGTGTAATTAGTACTCAAGATATTCAATAAAGGTATGATTTTTCTCACTTTTATGATAAATGTTTAATTTAAAAATTTAATTACTTATTTCCATACTATGTAGTATTATACTAGTACTTTGAATTTGCATGAGTAGTATTAAATTTGTAGTAATTGGATTTGTTTAGTGAAATTTTGATTATACGTCTTTTTATTTATATGTTGTTTTTCTTCAGTTCCTTGAAAGACATATAAATGGTACTTTACTGTGTATATATGCACCTATTGAATATATCTATCCATTAATATAATTCTTACTTGAATTTTGTAGAAAACAAAGTTCCTGCAGTTCCCCAGTCTGACAAAAGTAGGATAAAATGTATTGAGTGCAACTTAAAGTTTCCATCCCTGAAGACTCTTCGTAAACACTTGAGGATTGTACATAAACTGAATGTGACTGAAGAGAAAATATGTTTTCCTAATATTAATGGTAATTTGATTTTTATGCCTATGAAAACTGATTAATAGTAGTTCATGCAAAAGTTATAATATCTTAGAATAATTTCTTTGTTATTTTGGTTAATTATTAAATCAAATGCATTCTAATTCAGTGATATTGAAGAAAAGATTATGACAGCAGCTAGAAAATGTCAGCAAATATCGCAAATGTACAGATTTTCAGATGTCATACAGAGTCACCATAAAATGATGTGATATGTTTGAAACTTGATCGTAAAATATCTGTACAGTCAAATGTAACTATATTTAGTCTTCATACTATTTCAACCATGGGATTTTTATTTATGCAAAAAAAACTTAGTTCCATTTTTTAATTGCCATTTGCAATACCCTCAGTTTACCTTGTCAACTAGCTAAAATTATTACAGAAATTACAATTTCCACTACAAATTTTATTTTGGCATCATTGATACATGTAGTTTAATGAGTGGATTTCTCAAATGTTCCAAAAAATGCATTCTTTCAACTGCATGTTCTACCTTGGAAGGTAGCAGTTCATTGTTGATTTGTTTGACTTGCAGTGCTATGTGATCCTTCACAGTTTCCAGATTATCAGTGTCCCCTTTTGTAAATCACACTTTTCAGGTGATCCCCCAACCAAAAATGTCAGGGAATGAGATTCAGGACTTCTGCTAGGAAATGCACAGCTAATTATTCATTCATCTGAAAAATGCTGCACAGTTGGCTAAAATTTACATAATAATAACAGCTTGCTCCAATTCCAAATGTCTATGCAAATCTCAATGGGACACGTATATCAACAATGCCAAAATAAAATTTGTTTTGAAAATTTTGATTTCTGTAATTCTTTGAGCTAATTGATATGGCCAACTGCATGTACAGGGCCATATTGCAGTTGGTAGCAAAAATGGGATTTTTTCTTTTTGCATAAATTGAAATGTTTTGATCAGAATATTATGTACACCAAGTTTAATTACATTTGGTCAGATAGATGTTTTACAATGAAGTTCCAAACATTGAGTGTTCAGGGTGACGTTTTCACCCTGTATGCTGAATGCACAGAGCAGAATCCTCCTTGCACTTCAGGAAATGCTTCACAGTGCTGTTTTTCTGTGCCACAATGTCAGTGGTGCAAATATTGTTTTCTCATCTGGACTATATTTAATGTATGCTAGCATTTCTTGACCTTTTAATATTTAGGATCCAACTTTCCATGTTAGTTTAAATTCTGTGGTGGCCTAGTGGTAAGGGTCCTAGGTTCAAAACCTGATTCTACTGAAAATCCGCCGTGTATGAGGCCTGTTTCACATTAAATCATACGTAATTGCCAAATGTCCTTTCATGGTGTGGTGCCCACAATCCATGTCCACCAACTCACCCATAGGATTTAGAGTCCACAAGGACCCACATGGACGGGTGTGCTGGTGCGGAAGATTGGCGAGGGGATGTCAGCTCAGGTGTCGTCCTCGTCATCTGACCGCAGTTCAAAATTACTGATATTGTCATCATGTCTTAAAAATTTCAAATTCAATGATTAGGCTGATATATAAAAACAAATACTTTATTAAAAACATTATAGTCAACTCCACTAAAGTTAAATTAAGAATCATTTAACAATCTAATAATCATTGTTAAGCATTTGCAGCAATTAAATTACTCCTAATACTAATAAATTTATATTTTTGCCTAAAAGTAATGCCTAATAATGTACGTACAGCATGTCGTAGCAAAAGATATGGGGAGTTTAAGAAAATCAGCCAGCCAGCAACTACTGAGCTGTATTGCTCATATTTATAGTGATACCTAATTTGCTTAAACCTGAAAGTGAATCGATGCTGCTGCAAACGCTTAGTGATTTGAATCAGTGAGAGCCATCATATCTGATCTGGGTTCGAAAAATTCGGACCCTGATATTTTAAGATCAAGTTTCCTAACAATTACAAGGTCCATCCCTAAACAGCCCTTGTGTTAGAAACAAATTGTGTGCTTCAAAACGGGGCATTAATTTAATTGAACTTAACCTAACCAATGTTGTTTTGCATTACTATTTCAAGGATTGCCTTGATTGGAGCCGTATTTGAAGTCCTGAACTAGTGAAATGGGCTGGAGGTTTTATCTGACTCGGAAGTTTAGTTCCTTTAACCTCACTCTAGGTCTTCTATGTGAGCAGATTTGCTCAACAGGTTATGAGTTTTTTTCATATCCATTTTAGATTGATCAGTTTCTATTGGATCAGTTTTAAATACACCCTTCCCCCTCTGTGATATTTACGGAATTTTATCTTCTTTTCATTGAATATTAATGAAATCTTTTCCTTATTGCAACCATTCAATACTTAAGTGGTATTAAATCAATATTTCTTCCTCCTGTCACTGTGTAATGAACTTTTAACTAGAACAGCTGCAATAAATCTTGTTGCTTCAGGTATTTATTTCTCCCACTGGAATAAGGCCACTCTATACATCTGATGCCCATAACCACAAGTAGTTATAGGCATAGCATCACAAGCAAACCCCAGAGAGAACCCATCAGGGAACCTGAAAACTTGCCTTCAGTAACTTTATTTAAAATCGATAAAAAGTTTGATGATTTACTTTGTTGATATGTTTTTTTTAGTCAAACAAATTACTTTAACGTAACCTTTGACAAAAAAAAATATTGAAAACATTACCAACTGAACTAGATATCTCCCATATGCAGCAATTACATTTTCCAGAACCGTTTTTTGCCTCCTCCCCATCATCATCAGTGAATTAGCAAAGGTCAATGGCACCAGGGGAGGTCCACAAACGCGATGCGCAGAAGATCTTCGGCGCATTACGTCATATTGGGACAGATACCGAAACTTTCCGCTATTCCACGCGGTTTTGAATTCAAGAAATAAATTTATTCCATCAGCTAGAAATGGTAAAAATACCCGATTAAAATAGTTCGTTATTGCATCCTCATCATTTTACATCACAACTCAACTTTTTATTGTTTATAAATTCCGCGTATTAGGTATGTACTTTTTTAAATTCAAGGATGAAGAGTGTGTCTCCGGCGTATGCTCCTGAACTGAGTTCCTAGCTTGTGCCGGAAACTTTTTTTAATGAAAAAATGTTTCCTGGTTCTTCTCTTTTTGTTTACTAATCGAAATAATCGATTCGCTTTTTAAAAATATTATTCGCATCTTTTTGTTGCTTTATAGGAATTTTCGATGAATGAAAATAAATATGATTTTTTGGGTTTATTTATATCTAGCTTGAGCCGAGTTTATGTCTTGTTTCTTTTCTCTCCTCACATATCAAACTAAGAGTCGGGAAATTTATTTTTATTTTAAATACTTCTCGTATGATTCAGAGCTGAGCAGATCGTTAAGGAAAAGTTATTGAGTTTTTCTCTAGGTCGTAATTTAAAGATTTTAAAACGTCGCTTTCCAGAGCAAATGTGATAGTTTTATGAAATGATTTTAAAGCTAATGCAATGCCTTATTTTTCTGTTGTCGGATGTGCGATACATTCGAGAAATTCGAAATGCAAAAACATTTCTCTTCACTCATTTTCGAACGATCCTGATATTGGGAAAATTTGGATTTGTAGATGCAAAAGAAAAAAAAACTCTTTAATGACGCAAATGTTTAAATTTTCTCTCGAGTTTGCCCGACAGGGGGGGGGTGATTTGCCGGACATGTGAAGCACGACCTACTGTTTACTGCAGGGAGGGAAGTGTAATGAAATTGGTCTCAAATTTTCGCCAAATTATTATTTATCAACTACAGTTGAATACCCCCTACAAAAATTCTCCCCGACGGGGAAGGGACACAGCATCCCCGAAAGTGGGGCCATGGTCCCCCCTCTGCCGCCAACCCTGTTCACGATTATCATCGTGATTTAAAATCTAAATTGCTTGGTTTCCCTGCAAATAATAATAACAGTTCTGAAACCAAAAACTATTCCAACATTATTTTGTCATCAAATGAAATGATGAATCAAAGATTTAATCATTTACTAAGGAACACTCTAAATTAGAATGGAACATAATCTTCTGAAAAGTGCTATAGACTCATTTCTCGTATTGTACGGAAATAAGCTTTGGAAAGTACTTAATTGATTGCCATCGAAGCGGAAATATTCTAATCAAAGGTATTTAATAAAAGCTTTATTATTATTCTGTTTAAAACATAGCAATTAGACAACCGTTTATTACTAATATTACAAGCAAATATTGATTATTGCATTGCTCGAGAGATTTTATTTAATATACGTTTATTATTCTGGGTGTGAAAATATGATAGATAGATATTAAAGATGCAAAATATATGTGTATAATTCAATTACGAATTGTGCAATGAAAGCAATTCTGCAAATAATAATTACAAGTTAATTTTAAGGAATTTTTTAAAGATATTTTATTTTTTTCTTCATGAAGTAACTGAAAAACTATTATTTTAGCGAATGTGTAATTTATAATCGCAAGTAAAATTATTCTTAACTCTCCAGTTTCTTAAAAATCATCCAGTGTCTCAGATAAATTTGTTTTTAAAAATTATATACCATACGAAGTAATTATTTCTTTTTTCTTGCGTAGAGATCATATCAGAAAGGTCACTGAATTTTATTAAAATTTTCCATTAAACACTCCACATTTTTATTCTTTCGTAATTTGTGACTCTTTAACAACATTTCCACAAAAAGTCGGGCTTATAAAAAGTTTTTCGGTTGCTATAAAAGCTCTCAAACATGATATTTATTCTGTTACGTAACACTGGGACGAAGCGATGTACTCCCAATGCGACGTCATCAATTTAGTCACTCTCTGTGAGGCTAACCTTTATACTCTCAAGTAACCTTGAATGGCACTTGGGGAAGGGTATTATTTTTTTGCCCCCCCCATTTTATTTGACTTTAAAAGTTGACCT
>BGPR01009090.1:35878-59590 GCA_013235015.1 Araneus ventricosus
TGTTGCTTTGTTCAGTTTACGTATTGCTCCATTGCTCACACATTTCGATAGCACTCATTCTGCATTGTAAATTTCTGAAGCATAAGCTCGATTAATGAAACCCTGTCTCTTTTCTTTATAATCAAGCTTTAAAATGCTCAGCCAAGGACTTAGCATGCTTTATATCATTTAGTTGTTCCTGAAGTGATCCATTGGACACATTTTCATGAAGAGTTTAAAAATTTATTAAATATTGAATTAAAATTCAGATATTTAAACAAATGACTAACTAATCAGTATTAATCATTTCCTTATAGAAAGTTTATTTTTTACCTTTCCATACAATTGCTGTACCTCTGTCTTATTCATTTATCCCTTGAGTGATGAGGCACTTATCTCCCTCAGTCCTAATCCTTAATTTGATCAATTTATTGCTTGTATTCATTTACCACAATAGGTGATGTAGAGCTTATTTCCCTCAGTCCTAATCTAATTTGATCAATTTACTCCCTGTCTTATTCATTTACCCCCCCTGAGTGATGAGCAGCTTGTCTCCCTCAGTCCTAATCGCTTAATTTGTTCGATTTGACCTCTCTCATTCATTTACCCCTTGAGTGATGAGCAGTTTGATTGTACAATAGAGGAAAGTAAGATTAGCGACTCCACAGGCGAAGAGGGAAACCGCAAATCAATCTTCTATAACAGTACAATCTGGTTATCCAGAATTACCCTGAAGTTCAAATCCAAAAGACGACTACTGTTAAAAGACACATACTGTTGAAAGTACTGTCTGTTGAAGCATACAGTGAGTCAACCAGGTGGCGTGAATCACAAAATAACAGACCGCAGACTTTAAACAGTACCGGAACGCTCAAACCTTTAGACAAAAATCGCTGTTTTAAGGACGTTTTACAGTTCTCTTGTTATTTATTTCATAAAAAAAGCAAGTTCGCCTTTCACTACACCCCCTGGAGTCACCTAATGGCAGTACATTGCTGCTCAAACGTTGGGAGGGATGCAGGAAAACAAACAAAATTATTAGAGTATTATGAATGTGAGTAATTCATATTATAAACTATTACTAAGGGATATCTGATGTACTTTCTGTAATCCTAAAATGTAATTTTAATTTTAATAAGAGAACATGAGTGTAGCCTACAAAGTTTCAATTCTTTTGCAATCAAAACATTTCAGAATTGCATTTGTAATTATACAAAATAGTAATGGATATTCATGTCCGTGCAACGAAAAAAATCTGTCTGAAATCCCCTCAACCTTTTAGTTTGGTTAACGCAGGATTGTATTGTACTTGAAAAAGAGGAAAGCACTTTGATTGTTTTTCACACAATTCCCAAACACAGAGTTTTTTACTTTCCTCTACACGAATATAAAGGTTAAGTAAATTGATTGATTTCAATGCATGAATTGGTGCATGTCACTAAATCACTAGTTTTCGATTTAGAGTAGAAGAAATATTCAAAATGTCATAGCATAAAACTGTGTAGTTTTCAGATGTCTACCATTTTATATTTGCTAATGTTCGTTTTAAAATTTATGTAGATATAAAAAATATTTTATGAAATATCTAGATATTCTTTGTCTATTTACAAATAAGGTTTATATATAATACAAAGGATATATACAGAGCAGCTCATTAACTAAAAAAAATGAGCAGCTAGAGAAATATAAAAAAAAGCCTTTTAACATCTTTCAAATCAAAATTTTTGCTTTACAGTGTCAGAGTAGTATCATTTAATAATATTAAACATTACTAAATAGGCAGGATTTAATATAGGAGAACTGTTCTAAAATGCACTAGAGAACATGCTTACTTTCCTCTATGAGAACAATATCTTTATCTAATATAAGATTATAAAATAGAGAAAATTTAAATAATACTGATATTTTCGTCTGTGTGAATTTTTAAAATGAAAATTAAAAAATAAAGCAACTGAAAAAGGTTTAGGAAAGAGAATATCAAAAAGAAAAGTTTAAGTTTCTGATTTCTCTTCTGATAAAAGATGAGCCAATCAAGTGTGGTTGTAGATAATCAGAAAACCTTAAGAGATTCAGCACTTGCTACGACCACATTATATTGTGAGATTTTTCTTCGATGAATTCTAACACCTCTAAAATATAACAATCAGTTTAGTTACATCCAATATATTTTCGAACTGAATGTTATTTCCCAGCACTGCTAGTCTTATGGTTGGGAAGAGAGTTTTACATGGGAATGCTGGGAGAATTGAGCCATTGACCCCTGACGCTTTGCACCATTTTGGTGACAAATGTAGTATCTCAAAAATAAATTTTCTGATATACTATCAGGGCGGCAGTTTCTCAGATGATTCCATGATGCTGAGACTTCAGGGAGACTATAAATAGCCGATGCTTGGATCATGGGAATGCGTATGAGTTGATCAACTGGAGGTGTGTTGATCGACTGTTTTTGGAGTGAATGACTTTGGATCTCTTTGGTGGTATGTGTCGTGCTGTAAACTCTGAATGGTATTAGTGCCAGTTGGCAGTAGCGGGTGCTGTCTGTTTGTGTTGCTAATTTGTACAGAGTGCAGTTTTTACTGTTAACTACTTCATGTTTTCTGGAGATTTCGAATAAGTGTATACTCTGTTATCCGCTGTTGGACTGTTTTCACGTACACACACAGGTCTATTTCGTAACAATATGTACGATTAAATTTGTTATACAGGGTATCCAAAAACATTTTACAGTTTCAAACACTTTTAAAAAAATACAAGGTCTGCAGATACAGTCTTTTGTATTCAATAAATAAAGATCTCTAAGTTTATTTTTTAAATGTTTAGAACGATTCAATGTGCATCATTTTGCTGCATGTAGCATGCATCAACCAAATAACAATGATCCTCATAAGAAATCTGTGTTTAGTAGTGACTACTGATGAAATTGTGTGTTATGAATTTAAATGTTCTTCTTTCAGTAATTAATATGATCAAGAAGTTCGATCGGATTTATTTTACTTTTCTTATCATTTACAGTCAGACAAAATCTTAAAGATAACCTCTTAAACTGAATTTTAAAACATAAAAAAGAACTCAGGCCACCCTTTTAGATCAACATAGACAGTATAAATTTAAGTTGGCAGCACATAGAAAGCTACAAGACTCGTGCTTGTACATATGTTTTCTATGCTACAAGGACTATAAGAAAGAGTCCATGAATTAAAACAATATTCATTTTTTTATGTAGTTAATAGACACAGAGAATATTTTCTCATACCCTAAAATAGATTCTTCAAAATACGCAGAAGGTATTTTTAGTAAGCATAATGATACACCTGTAAGCTTTGACTGTTTCTAACCATTTGAGTGGTCCCAATGGGAGGCACCAGCGAGTTAGTGGATGAGAGCTGCTGATGAAAAGTAAACAGGATCTCGCTTCCCTGGTGGTGGAGCTTGTAGGGCCCACTTCCAAGGACAGGTCATACCTCCGTAAAGGGATTCATGAGCGCTACTTGCATCCAACTTAAGTGCTCGATTCTCTATCTAGGTGGTGATTCTTTCAGATTCACTAGACAGCGAGCTAGTCGGGATGTTTGATATATCACTTGAATAATGCTGACTATAAATATTTGTAATCATTTTTAACTACCCGAGGGTAACCTTCATTCTCCCTATTTACTGAAAAATCTTTGTCACATATGTAATGATACAACTGAATAGGGAAAATTATAAAGGCTAGGCTATATTAACGTCCTGTTTTGAAACAACACGAGGGCTATTCTGAGCACAGACCTTTTTTGAACCATGGTCCAATGACATGGATGACACCTGAGCTGCACCCCCCTCTCAAACTTCCACCACAACAGCACCTGTTCATCCCTGTGGACTCTAATATATCCATATACTTTGATTGCCTTTTTCAATAATTTTAATAACAACAGAGTTTTTTTACTTGTTGACATATAAATGTTTGTACTTAATTTTTTGTTCATGGTATGTATAGTAGCTTTTATATATATATAAAGTTCTAAATTCTTTATACCAGAAGATTATTTCCTTGAGTACAGGATGGTACTCAAATGGTACCATCCTGTACTCAAGGAAACAAGGTATACTCACCCTATGGGTGAGTCAGTGGACATGATGGGTTGTGGGCACCACACCAGAAGGAGGACGTTTGACCACTACATAAGATTTAACGTGAAACTTGTGCACTTAATGAATCTATACCATCCTGTACTCAAGGAAATAATCTTCTGGTATAGATCTGTAGGTATTATGCATTAGGAAAAGTTTAAATTTTTCTTGTTTTAATATAACTTTTATGAATTAATCATCTCGAGGTTTGTTTCATTTGGTATAACTATAGAATAACTGATTTTAAAGAAAAAGTTACCTGAGAACGGCAGCTTGCTCCTCGGCTGTTCGCTGGACAAAAGTGATCTCGCTTCCATGGCCATAATGTTGTAGGCAATATTCAACTTGGACTTCATTTTGATGATGTTCACTTTCACTGGCTGCTGTGCAGCTAATACCTGTTTTCGCGGGGCCTATCAGATTGTTCAGTCTCCGCTTTCCTTCAAGATCACTGACTTGCTGTGGTCGGAACGATAGCAAACATACATTCTCTGGAGGTAGTTTGATCCTTAAAGGACCTCGCGTGTTGAAAAGTATGTTGACTCTCTGAGTTCAATATCCAGCTTCCATTTCATTAAATGCTGTCAAAACAAAAGATACCTAATGAAATAAATCAGTGAAAACTCACAAACAAGAGGCAACTTTGAAAACCAGGAACAAATACATAGTAAACAATTTAATAGCATCCAGTGGCATAACAGGATGGGGCTTAGAAAATTAAACTATCAGTAAGCCGGAACCCGAATGCCAAAAATCTGAAATTCTGGATAATCCGAGCATCTTTTTAAAATTTTCTGAACAAAATTTTACTGAAAAATGAGGAAAGAAACAAAGATTCGAATCAGAAACAAAGTTAATGTTTAGTCTAACTTAAAAGGTATTCAGATTGGTCTTTAAGAGAGATAGCACCTTAATTAATAAAACAAACTTAGACATCTTCTTTTTACCCTCAACTTGTTGCCACCCCGTGCCGAATCGCCGCGTTATCTTTCGTACGCCTTCACAGGACATCAATTCAATACTCTGCATTTGGTATATCAAAGTATTTTACCAATTTCCCGAATCAGACAAAGGTCAACTCCAATTAGTTTGTATTACTGGGGTTCTACTGTATCAGTAACGTGTCTGTGCAGTTATAACATCTTGGGCCACCTCCCCCCCATAAATCATGAGCTTAGGCATTTTGCAGTCCGTCATCTTATAGTTATGGCACTTGGTATTTATTAAAACAACTGTGAATATTTATGATGTATTTACAGCCATTGAAATAGAATTTGGATATTCATCTTAATTTTTGCAATTTAAATAATTTATATTCTACCGGTGGATAGCGAAGGAATGAAATGAAACATTTCTTTTTTCAAAGTGGATATATATTAGAAACAGGGATATTTAAATTATGGTTCCTGACCCTAAATGGTGTCAAAAAAATACATAAGTCTTAGGCTCATAAAATCTTGAAATAATTTTTTATACAGATTCTTAATATTATTATTCAAAACCACTCAATATGCCATTTTTTGTTAGAAACGTTCCAAAAAATCTTTCTAAATAAATATTGTTGAAAATCTCTGGTGGATATGCGTGAAACATCCACAAGGAGAATATGAAAATGACGCTTTTATTCACGAATATTCGGAGAAAACACGAAACAAAAGCATCACTTGCACAAATTGAGCAAACAAGCAGACACCAAATTAATTACAAATAATACAGCTATGCATGAACAAAGTGCTCAGCGTTTAACAGCTGATCAACTCTCAATCAAACAAGACTCAAGAAATAAATTCATCTGTTGGTCATTATTTCTCCTTTTCCGACAAGGATGAGACGTCACAGAGTAATCTCTCGAAGATTCTATAACTCCGTCCCTAATAGAGATAGATCAACAATCCTGGTATTTTTTCAGGAACCTTCGTTTTGTCGTCAAAATAGTAGCCATGTGTCCTTTCAAATAGATGAGTAGACAAAATAAGTCACCGGACAAAAAAATTAATCACCTAGTGCCAACGCACAGATAAATCGTTAGCCTTTACAGATGGCGAGCGTTGAGTCGTGCTCAGACTGCGCGCGCCTCGACGATCATAAGGCAGTAGCGTTCAGTGAAGATATTTTGTTCAAAGATTTCGTAAAGATGGGTAAATGAAGTACGTGACAGAGTGGCAAAAGGGGAATCGTGTTTGGCTGTGCCCATGGCTACGGTGGTGAGTTTCTGGATTTGTTGGTGTTTCGCAGCCAGCGGACTGTTTCAACGTGTCTACAACATTGATGTAGCAGTGGCCACGAAACCGACATCAAGTGCAGTCGGAAAAAAGATCCTGACTGAGAGGGACCGGAGACGGGTTTCAGCAGAATCAAAATCGGTTCCAAACCCACGGCAATTGCTGAGTCAGTGAATGAAGGTCCATCCCAACCTTAGCGAGAAGAACATTGCGATGGGAACTGCGTACAGCGAATATTTGTCATTACCTCGCAAGAGCCATTCTCACACAGGCACTAAAGCTGCGTCTTCAATGGGCTAGAAATAATCAGATGTGGGCGAAGCTGACTGGCGGAATCAATCGGTCTGAAGAATCGTTTTTTGCCTTTATTCAAATGACGCACGTCATCGAGTGACACCGTAAACAATGAAAATTTTGCTCTTTTTGCAAACAGTATCGACAATCAGTCTGTATGTTCATGCTGTATTGGTGATCAACAGAGTTATTTGCTTTCAGTCAACATTTGCTGAAGTATGCTCTTTTTACCTCTTTTTCAGATGAAAACAGCCGAGTTCATCGGGCTAGAAGATTGACTGGTTTGATGACACTCACACCTATTGCATCTCGGTGGCCTGCAAAATCACCTGACCTAAACCCCACTAGAAAATCTGTGGACATGGAACAGCGGTAAAACAAAATCAGCACTTCCCGCAATTTGGTGATTTGCGCGATCAAATCCTCAGCGAGTGGCTTTGGATGCAACGTACCTGCAACCCTTGTGGACTCCTTCCTAACCGAATCCAGGCGTTTATCAAGTCAGGCGGAATTACATATAAATGATGTTTTTCATGGAGTTCTCTAGGGGTGACTAATTTTTTGCCTGGTGACTGTAGGACCTGCTAGCAACTTTCAATAACTCTTCAGTGATTGTCACACTTTACAAAGATGTAACTAAAAAAAATATCAGGGTTCCAACATATTACAATATCTCTTTGATGAGGTATAGTGTTCATTCATAGCCACAATCAAAAGTTTTAGATGTAAACATACGTAAAAACTTTCACAGTCTTTCAGCTTAACAACACTAATAGCGGAACCATCTCATAGCATAGATAAGATCGATAGAATCTGTATTTTGCAATTTTAGTGTGAATCAATGAAGTTTCTTAGAAAGTTTACTGTCTGTCACCAGAGAACTCTGTTCGCCAAGTTGTCTAATTGACGGTGGTCGCTATAGAAACAGATTATCGTAGGAGGAACCCATTTCGGAGTAAGCAGACGTTCATTCAAGTTTTTACACTGGCGCACTTGCTACAAATGCGAGCAGTGCCAAAACCGAGGAATGGTCAGCTACCGCATGGAAAATAAATAGAACTCGACTATCGTCGGATTCCTCCTATTGAATGATCTCCCTAATACAACCAGTTTAAAAGCGACCGCCGTCAACGAGACAACATGGCGGAAGAGTTCTCGCGGTGGACAGACAGCAACTGTCCCCAAGCGATAATAACATTTGTCAGTAGAATGATCGATTCCAACTAGAATAATCGAATGACTGTGTAAGGGAAAGAATGAGGAGAACCGAGGAGATATTGAAAATTCGTCAGGAATTTGGTGTTTTTCTTTATTGCTTTATAAAGGACATATGCAATAATAAATTATTCTAACAGTAACTTCCATAATATTGGACAATTTTCACTGCCTAAAACGGTCGCCAGATTTCATTGAGTTTCACCAAGCACCTCTTAACAAAATGCTGAACTAGCATTTCTTAAATATTGCATTTAAAATGAATCATTCTCCATTTTGAAGTTAAAAAATCCATTACTAATCTGATGCTCTCTTTAGGATTTGGCTTTATTCGTGATAAGCAAGCTTCTCATCCAATATTCCTAAAATAGCATGGACTGAATTCAGAAATTTGTTCTAGGTTGGTCAATCAATACATAAAATTGCTGAAATTTGGGATATTGGTTAAATCAATATCTTTAAAATCACTTGAAGACTATAATAAAAGACCTTTAATCTTTTTTTTAATAGCCTTATTCCTCAAAAAGTCAACACCAATTCATTTCATATATGTGAGATGGAAACTCTCAGTTAGAGAAATCTAGATTCTAAACTATTTTAAATTACTTTCCATTTTTCGTCTATAAATGAAGAATTATACTTATAAAAGGCAAATGTTTGTTTGTCTGCGATGTCCAGACAGAAGCTATCGCTTACAATAGAAATTTGGCACAGGTAGTCGTAATGGTAACTGAATGCACCTCGTAGGAAATTCTAAAATTTAATCCATAAATTTTTTTTTAGTGAATGTTTTGTGTTGTTTTGGTTTGATTTTTCACTTAATTTCTCAATAGAATGGTTTCAAATAATTGTACGACAAAATAGATACACCATCGGAAAGAGCACACATTTCGTTCTAATGAAGTTAGTTTTGAATTTCTAACGCAATTTACTGAATTTTGAGAAATTTTAAAAAAATACCCAGTTTTGGCATCAGATGTTACTTTTGATTTTAAATTTGATTTGCATCAACTTTCTAATAACACTATTAATTTGTTCAGCTTATACTAGGGTTCTGTCTATTAATACAACTTTTAAAATATCACAGTTTTTTTAATATTTTTCTCTGGTAGTTAGAGTTATTTTTATGGAGAGAGTTCCTCGAGCGGCACTTCTTCGGAATGCAGATGGCTATGTGATTGGTTGAAGGGGAGGTGACGTTATATGAATTTGAATGATGAACTTTGAATGACTGATATTATTTTCGGCGATATCGTAATCTCGCATACTTAGCTTGCGGTATAATAATTTTCACGCGTTGCAATTTTAATGTTGTTTTGGATTAACTTTTTCTACAAATAAATCCATTATCGCGAAAAAAAAAAAAAAAAAAAGAGAGAAAATCAATAATGTATCTTTGTTTTGATTTTCTTTTCAAGCTTTCATCGTCATTGTGGTGTTTTCTTCTTCTTTTCATTTTGTTGAAGTTCTGATTCCACGAGAGCAACCTGCGCTGTACTCTAGTATTTTATAATTATATGTATTTATTAAATTTACTTCCAAAATATACCATTACTGCTATGGAGGAAAATTAAAAATATATGTTGACATACAGGACACAGTGAATAAGGTCAATTCCTGCAGGTTTTTTCCCTAGAAAAAATAACTCAGATGAATGATTTGAACATCCAATTTATTGACATTCTCATATTGTATTTGACAATTCCCAAACCAGCAGAGCGCTCTAGGAAAATAAATAAAGAATTTAAAGCAGCCTTCATTTAGATGCTGAACAGTTCACATGGGAAGAACAAGTTTATATACTGGTTTTATAAAAAGCTATCACCTCCATTACTCTATACATGTTCTTTAAAGTATGGAATGAACTCAGAAGGAGGAAGAAAGGGGGGGGGGGGGTAAATGCCCTGGTGCCATATAGAAGAGAAAACATCTAGACGAGTTCATTCCATACTTTAAAGAACATGTATAGAGTAATGGAGGTGATAGCTGTTTTATAAACCAGTATATAAACTTGTTCTTCCCCTGTGAAACTATTCAGCATTTAAATGAAGGCTGCTTTAAATTCTTTATTTATTTTCACTGTCTGAGAGCGCTCTGCTGGTTAGGGAATTATCACAAATACAATATGAGAATGTGTCCTTTAACAAATTGGATGTTCTAATGCATTCCATCTGAGTTATTTTTCTAGGGAAAAAACCTGCAGGAATTGACCCTTATTCACTGTGTCCTTGCTGTCAACATATATTTTTAACTTTTCTTCTATAGTAGTACTGGGTGGTCATTTTGGAAGTAAATTTAATGAATACATTATAATTATAAAATATTCTTCATTTATAGGCACTGAAAAATGGAAAGTAATTTAAAATAGTTTAGAATTCTAGATTTCTCTTCAACTGAGAGTTTCCATCTCACATATATGAAATGAATTGGTGTTGATTATTTTTGAGCGATAAACAGTTATTAAAAAAAGATTAAAGGTCTTTTATTGTAGTTTTCAAGTGATTTTTAAAAGATAAAAGGTATTGATTTAATCAATATCCCAAATTTCAGCCAATTTTATGTATTGATTGACCAACCTACATCAAATTTCAGCCAATTCCAGTTCATGACTATTTTAGGAATATTGGATGAGAAGCTGTACTTATCACGAATAAACGCCAAATCCTAGAAAGAGAGCATCAGATTAGTAATGGGATTTTTATAACTTCAAAATGGAGAATGCCTTCATTTTTAAATGCAATATTTAAGAAATCGCTAGTTCAGCATTTTGAAGAGGTTTGCGAAACTCAATGAAATCTGGCGACCGTTTTAAGGCAGTGAAAATTAATCACAATAATTTTAGTTGGAAGTTACTGTTAGAAAGATATTCATTATGTGCATATGTCCTTTATAAAGCAATAAAGAAAAACAATCTCATAAATTCCCTGACGAATTTTCAATATTCCCTCGGTTCTCCCTCATTCTTTCCCTTACACAGTCATTCGATTTTTCTAGTTGGAATCGATCATTCTACTGACAAATGTTATTATCGCTTGGGGGACAATTACTGTCTGTCCACCACGAGAACTCTGTCCGCCATGTTGTCTCGTTGACGGTGGTCGCTTTAGCAACTGATTATATTAGGGGAGATTCAATCCGAATAGGAGGAATCCGACGATAGTCGGGGTTTTATTTTATTTTTGTCGCCGATTTGCGGCGGTAGCTGACCATTCGTCTCCTCGGTTTTGCGCACTTGCTCGCATTTGGAGCTAAATGCGCCAATGTAACAAACTTGAATGAACGTCTGCTTACTCGAAATGGGTTCCTCCTACGATAACCTGTTTCTATAGCGACCACCGTCAATTAGACAACTTGGCGAGCAGAGTTCTCCTGGTGACAGACAGTAAACTTTCTACAGAAACTTCATTGATTCACACTTAAAAATTGCAAAATACAGAAGGATTCTATCGATCTTATCTATGCTATGGATGGTTCCTTGCTATTAGTGTTGTTAAGCTGAAAGACTGTGAAACAAAGTTTTTACGTATGTTTACATCTAAAACTTTTACTTTTTGATTGTGGCTATGAATGGACACTATACACCTAATCAAAGAAATATTGTAATAAGTTGGAACCCCGATATTTTTTTATTTACATCTTTGTAAAGCTGTGACAATCACTGTAAGAGTTATAGAAAGTTGTTGGCAGTGTCCTACAGTCACCGGTCAAAAAATTAGTCACCCCTAGAGAACTCATGAAAAGCATCATTTAATACCGTGTAATTACGCCTGGATTCGGTTAGGAAGCGAGTCCACAAGGGTTTGCAGGTACGTTGCATCCATTGTAAGCCACTCGCTGAGGATTTGATCGCGCAAATCCACCAAATTGCGGGTATGCTGATTTCGGCGTTTTACCCGCTGTTCCAACATGTCCCACAGATTTTCTATGGGGTTTAGGTCAGGTGATTTTGCAGGCCAATCGAGATGCAATAGGGTGTGTGAGTGTTCATCAAACTAGTCACGTATTCTTCTAGCCCGATGTACTGTGCTGTTGTCTATTTGAAAAATAGGGGTAAAAAGAGCACACTCATCATGCAAATGTTGACTGAAAGGCAACACCGGATCATCCATTTTGTTAAAATAAACATGCTGTTTCATGTTCGTGGTCACTGCAGTGAGCGGGCCCAAGTCATAATAAGAAAAACAATCCCGAAACATCACAGACACACCTCCTGCTCGAACCTGATCTTGCACACATTCAGGATGAAATTATTCATTTGGCCTTCGGTTCACTCGACGACGTGCGTCATTTGAATAAAGGCAAAAACGTGATTCTTCAGACCGCATTGCACTCCGCCAGTCAGCTACTGTCCACATTCGATTATTTCTAGACCATTGAAGACGCGCAGCTTTATGTGCCTGTGAGCAATGGCCTCTTGCGAGGTACCCGACTCCAAATGTTCATTGCATGCAGTTCCCGTCGCAATGTTCTCTTGCTAACAGGTTGAGATGGACCTTCATTCACTGACTGCAGCAATTCCTGTCGGATTTGGAACCGATTTTGATTCCCAAGCCGTGAAACTCGTCTCCGGCCCCTCTCAGTCAGGATCTTTTTCCGACCACAATTCTGATGTCGTGTTTCGTGGCCACGTGTATTACACCACTGCTTGTAGACACGTTGAACAGTCCGCTGCGGCTGCGAAACACCAACAAATCCAGAAACTTCACTCACCGTATAGCCATGGGCACGGCCAAACACAATTCCCCCTTTTTGCCACTCTGTCACGTACTTACATTTACCCATCTTTACGAACAATTTCCGCTTTGAAACAAAACTATCTCACTGAATGCTACTGCCTTATGATCAAGTCGAGGCAGTTGAGCACGTGACTCAACCGTTGCGCCATCTGTAAAGGCTTAACGATTTATCTGTGCTTGCGCACTAGGTGACTAATTTTTTGTCCGGTGACTGTATTTTGTTCATCATCTATTTGAAAGAACATATGGCTACTATTTTGACGACAAAACGAAGGTTCCCGAAAATACCAGGATTGTCGATCTATCTGTATTAGGGACGGAGTTATATAGAATCTTCGAGAGATTACTCTGTGACGTCTCATCCTGTCGGAAAAGGGTATAAATACCGGACCATAGATGAATTTATTTCTTTGGAGTCTTGTTCGCATTGAGAGTTGGTCAGCTGTTAAACGCTGAGCACTTTTGTTCGTGCTATTGCTGTTATTATTTTGTAATTAATTTGGTGTCTGCTTGTGTTGCTAATTTGTGCAAGTGATGTTTTTCTTGTTTCGTGTTTTCCCGAATATTCGTGAATAAAGCGTCATTTTCAATTATTCTCCTTGTTGAACTGTTTTCACCGTACATCCACCAGACGATTTTCGTAACAATATTTATTTAGAAAGATTTTTTGGAACGTTTCTAACAAAAATGGCATATTGAGTGGTTTTTGAATAATAATATTAAAGAATCTGGTATAAAAAAATTATTTCAAGATTTTTATGAGCCTAAGACTTATGTATTTTTTTGACACCCATTTAGGATCAGGAACCATAATTTAAATATTCCTGTTTCTAATTATATATCCAATTTGAAAAAAGAAATTAAGCCATTTCATTCCTTCGTATCCAGCCGGTAAAATATAAATTGTTTAAATTGCGAAATTAAGATGAATATTCAAATTCTATTTCAATGGCTGTAAATACATCATAAATGTTTACAGTTTTGATAAGATACCACCAGTGTCATAACTATAAGATGACGGGACTGGCAAAATGCCTAAGCTCATGATTTTATGGGGGGGAGAGGCTGGCCCAAGATGTTATAACTGCACAGACACTGTTGCTGATACAGTAGAACCCCAGTAATACAAACTAATTGGAGTTGACCTTTGTTCGGATTCCGGGAAATTCGGTAAAATACTTTTGATATACCAAATGCAGTAGAGTATTAACTGTATAAGCTCTGTGAAGGCGTACGGAAAGATAACGCGGCGATTCGCACGGTGCAGTGGCAACTAAGTTGAGGGTAAAAAGAAGATATTTAAATTTGTTTCTATTAATTAAGGTGCTGTCTTCATTCTTAAAGACCAATCTGAATACTCATTTTAAGTTAGGAATAAACATTAACTTTGTTTCTGATTCGTAATTCTTGTTTTCCCTTCATTTTTCAGTAAAATTTGTTCAGAAAATTTTAAAAAGATGTTCGGATTATCCGAAATTTCGGATTTTTGATAGTTTAATTTTCTAAAGGCCCCATCCTAGTTATGCCACTGGATGCCGTCATTAAATTGTTTACTTTTGTATTTGTTCTTGGTTTTCAAAGTTGCCTTCTGTGTTTGTGGAGTTTTCACTGATTTGTTCTCATTAGGTTATCTTTTGTTTTGACAGCATTTAAGAAATGGAAGCTGGATATTGAACGCCGAGAGTCAACATACTTTTTCAACACTCGAGGTCCTTTTAAGGGATCAAACTACCTCCAGAGAATGTATGTTTGCCATCGTTCCGGACCACAGCAAGTCAGTGATCTTGAAGGAAAGCGGAGACTGAACAATCTGATAGGCCCCCGCAAAACAGGTATTAGCTGCACAGCAGCCATGAAAGTGAACATCTATCAAAATGAAGTCCAAGTTGAATATTGCCTACAACATTATGGCCATGGAAGCGAGATAACTTTCGTCCAGTTGACAGCTGAGGAGCAAGCTGCCGTTCTAGGTAATTCTTTTATGTTTAAAATCAGTTATTTTATAGTTATACCAAATGAAACAAACCTCGAGATGATTAATTCATAAAAGTGATATTAAAACAAGAAAATTTAAACTTTTCCTAATGCATAATACCTACATATCTATACCAGAAGATTTATCTCCTTGAGTACGGGATGATACAAATTTATTAAGTGCACAAGTTTCACGTTAAATCATATGTAGTGGTAAAACGTCCTCTTGCTGGTGTGGTGCCCACATACCCACGTCCACCGACTCACCCATAGGGTTTAGAGTAGGACTGGGCGATGTTAAAGTTTTAGCATCGCGATGTATCGCCACTCTAACATCGCGATATTTCGATACATCGCGATGTTTCGATACATCAATGTTTCGCACTTACTATTGCCTAATTTTGCATTCTTAAACTTTTGAGTGGTTGATTAAGACATTTATATGCTTATAATAAATTCAATCCTTAGTTACCTAACAAATAAAGTGTCAAAAAATACTATAAATTTGTCTAGTTATCAACAATAAATCGTATATTCAAAACAAATAATGCAATCTTCTCTTCAACCAATATCGATGAACGGCAAGATTGATAATTATACCTTTGAACTTAAAACAACATCAGAGAATTTACACGATTAGAAGAAAGCACGAGGCCACACGAAGTAATGCACGTTTAGATGACTGAGAGATTCTACAACAGACAAAACACTTCGCTTCCTCAATTCTCGAGATGACGCCGCCACATCGGGATTCATCGTGTCAGCACAACGATCCGCACATCGCAACGTATTTCTCTGCTTGATGAGTCACGATGGAAGAAACATGGGGGAAGATACGCCACGGTAATCACTGATGATCGGGGAAGTGTCGCGCGCTTGTGGACATCGATGTCTACGATGCATCGGGAAACATGGCGGGTAAATCGGAATTTCCGATGCTTCGAAAAAAACGACAATATAGACATCGGAACGGCGATGATTGCGTAACATCGATATTTTCCGATGCATCGAAAATCGGCACAGTCCTAGTTTAGAGTCCACAGGGATGAATAGGTGCTGTTGTGGTGTGGAAGTTTGGAGAGGGGGTGGCAGCTCATGTGTCATCCTTGTCATTTGACTGTGGTTCAAAATTACGAGGTCCATTCGTAAATAGCCCTCGTGTTGCTTCAAAGCAGGACGTTAATATAGTCTAAGCCTTATAATTTCCTTACCCTATCCAGTTGTATCATTACATATGTGACAAAAAGATTTCTTAATAAATAGGGAGAATAAGAATAAGTTAGCCCATGGGTAGTTAAAAATGATTACAAATATTTTTTATAGTCTGTGATTATTCAAGTGGATATATTGAAACACCCGATCTAGTTCGAAGCTGTCCAGTGAATCTGAAAGACTGGCCACCGAGATAGAGAATCGAGCACTTAAGTTGGATGCAAAGTAGCGGCTCATGCGCCCCCCCCCCCCCCTTTACGGAGGTACGACCCGTCCTTGGAAGTGGGCCCTACAAGCTCCACCACCAGGGAAGCGAGATCCTGTTTATTTACTCAGCAGCTTCTCGTCCACGAACTCGTGGTGCCTCCCATTGTGACCACTCAAATGGTTAGAACAGTCAAAGCTACCAGGTGTATCATTATGCTTACTAAAATACCTTCTGCGTATTTTGAAGAATTCATTTTAGGCATCGATAGAAAATATTTTCTGTGTTCATTAACTATATAAAAAAAATGAATATTGTTTTAATTCGTGGACTTCTTTCTATAGTCCTTAGGCACATAGAAACACATATTATATCATAATGTGGTTGCTTGTAGCTTTCTATGTGCTGCCAACTTAAATTTGTACTGTCTATGTTGACTTAAAAAGGATGGCCTGAGCTCTTCTTTATGTTTTTCAAAATTCCCAGTTTAAGAGGTTATCTTAAGATTTTGTCTGACTGTAAATGATAAGAAAAGTAAAAATAAACAATCAGAATTTCTTGATCATATTAATTACTGAAAGGAAGAACATTTAAATTCATAACACACAATTTCATCACAGTAGTCACTACTAAACACAGATTTCTTATGAGGATCATTGTTATTTGGTTGATGCATGCTACATGCAGCAAAATGGGATGCACATTGAACGTTCTAAACATTTTAAAAAATAAAACTTAGAGACTTTATTTATTGAATACAAAAGACTGTATCTGCAGACCTTTGTTATTTTTTAATAAGTGTTTGAAACTGTAAAAATGCTTTTTGGATACCCTGTATAACAAATTTAACTGTACATATTGTTACGGAAATAGACCTGTGTGTGTACGGAGAAAACAGTCCAACAAGCAGGATAACAGAGTATGACACTTTATTCCCGAATATTCCAGAAAACATGAAGCTCAGTTAACAGTAAAAACTGCACTTGTACAAATTAGCAACACAAACAGACAGCAATTCGCTAATAATAACAGCAACAGCACTTTCAATACCGTCCAGAGTTTAACAGCTACAGACAACACTCCAAAGAGAGGTTCCAAAGTCATTCACACTCCAAAGACAGTCGATCAACACACGTTCCAAAGTTGATCAACTCATACACATTCCCATGATCCAAGCACGGCGCTATTTATAGTCTCCCTGACAGTCCGTGCCGTCGCATGGAATCATCTGGAGCTATCTGGGTCTCGACCCCTGATAGAGATATCGAGAAAATTCTAGTATTTTTGAGATACTACATTTTGTCACCAAAATGGTCGCAAAGGTCGGGGGTCAATGGCTCAATTCTCCCAGCATTCCCATGTAAAACTCTCTTCCCAACCATAAGACTAGCAGTGCTGGGAAACAACATTCCATGTTCGTAATAATATTATAGGATGTAACTAAACTGATTGTTATAGCTTTTAAGAGGTGTTAGAATTCATCAGAAGAAATAACTTTCACAATATAATGTGGGGTCGTAAAGCAAGTGGCGAATCGCGAGAAGGCACTTTCTCTAGATTATTCACAACCACACTTAATTGGCCCTATCTTTTATCAGAAGAGAAATCAGAAAC
Source organism: Araneus ventricosus (assembly GCA_013235015.1). Taxonomy (NCBI): domain Eukaryota; kingdom Metazoa; phylum Arthropoda; class Arachnida; order Araneae; family Araneidae; genus Araneus; species Araneus ventricosus. The sequence goes on from BGPR01009090.1 coordinate 53,446, forward strand.
TTGCACTCTTTTCTTGTTGATATTCCCTCTTTCCTAAACCTTTTTCGGTTGCTTTATTTTTTAATCTTTTCATTTTAAAACTTCACACAGACGAAAATATCATGTATTATTTAAATTTTTTCTCTATTTCTTATAATCTTATATTCAGATAAAGATATTTGTTTGCCATAGAGGAAAGTAAGCATGTTCTTAAGTGCATTTTTAGAACAGTTCTCCTATATTAAATCCTGCTCATTTAGTAATGTTTTAATATTATTAAATGATACTACTCTGACACTGAAAGCAAAAATTTTGATTTGAAAGATGTTAAAAGGCTTTTTTTTTAAATATTTCTCGTAGCGCTGCTCATTTTTTAGTCAATGAGCTGCCTCTGAATATATCCCTTGTATTATTATAAACCTTATTTGTAAAATAGAACAAAGAATATCATAGATATTTCCATAAAAATATTTTATATCTAACATAAATTTTAAAACGAACATTAGCAAATAACATAAAAATGGTAGACATCTGAAAAACTACACAGTTTCTATGCTAGTGACATTTGAATATTTCTGTGTACTCTAAATCGAAAACTAGTGATTTAGTGCACGCACCAATCTTATGCATTGAAATCAATCAATTTACTTAAACTTTATATTACGTGCTAGAGGGAAAGTAAAAAACTCTGTGTTTAGGAATTGTGGCGAAAAAAAACCTAAAGTGCTTTCCTCTCTTTTCAAGTACAATACAATCCCGGTTAACCAAACTAAAAGGTTGGAGGGGCATTTCAGACGGCGATTTTTTTCTGTTAAGCCATGGACATGAATATCCATTACTATTTTGTATCTAATTACAATATGCAATTCTGAAATGTTTTGATTGCAAAAGGAATTCGAAACTCTTTGTATGCTACACTCATGTTCTTTATTAAAGTTAAAATTACATTTTAGGATTACAGAAAGTACATCAGTATATCCTTAGTAGTAGTTTATATCATATGAATTACTCATTCATAATACTCAATAATTTTTGTTTGTTTCCTGCATCCCTCCCAGTGTTTACGAGCAGCAATGTACTTAGCACCATTAGGTGACTCCAGGGGTGTAGTGAAGGCGGAACTGCCTTTTTTATGTGAAATAAATAACAAGAGAACTGTAAAAACGTCCTTAAAACAGCGCGATTTTTGTCATAAAGTTTTGAGCGTTCCGGTACTGCTTTTAAAGCCTGCCGGCTCTGCTTATTTTGTGACTACGCCACTGGTTGACTCACTGCATCGTTCAACAGTACATGTACTTTCAACAGTATGTGTACTTTTAACAGTAGTGTGTCTTTTTTGGATTTGCAACTTCAGGGTAATTTCGGATAACCAGGGCTGTACTGTTATAGAAGATTAGATTTGCGGTTTCCCTCTATCGCCTGTGGAGTCGCTAATCTTACTTTCTCTTATTTACAATCAAAACTGCTCATCACTCAGGGGGTAAATGAATAAGACAGGGCAGTAAATTGATCAAGTTAAGCGATTAGGACTGAGGGAGATGAACTGCTCATCACTCAGGGAGTAAATGAATAAGACAGGGCAGTAAATTGATCAAATTAAGCGATTAGGACTGAGGGAAATAAGCTGCTCATCACTCATTGGGGTAAATGAATAAGACAGGGCAATAAATTGATCAAATTAAGCGATTAGGACTGAGGGAGATAAGCTGCTCATCACTCAAGGGATAAATGAATAAGACAGGGTACAGCAATTGTATGGCAAAGGTAAAAATAAACTTTCTATAAGGAAATGATTAATACTGATTAGTTAGTCATTTGTTTAAATCATCTGAATTTTAATCTTAATATTTAATAAATTCTTTAAACTTTCAGAAAATGTGTCCAATGGGATTCCACTTCAGGAACAACTAAATGATATAAAGCATGCTAAGTCCTTGGCTGAGCATTTTAAAGCTTGGATTATAAAGAAAAGAGACAGTGGTTTCATTAATCGAGCGTATGCTTCAGAAATTTACAATGCAGGAATGAGTGCTATCGAATATGTGGAGCAATGGGTTCGTATTTGTTCGGAAATGGAGGATTCTCCAGTTTTGTTGTACAGTCAAGAAGCATTAGGAACTAAATCCGAAGACTTTATCTTAATCGTAATGACAGAATTTCAGAAGCATATCCTTATGGTATCCACTAAACAAGTTGTGTGCCTTGATGCTTTTTATCAAATCAAAAATGGCCGCCTTTATTTCACTGTGCTTATTGTCATGGATGAACAAGATAATGCCTTTCCTGTAGCCTTTTGCCTGAGTAAGAAGATGGACAAATCTACAATATTGAAATTTCTTTCATCTATTAAAGAATCTACTGGACCCTTGTCTTGCTCTTATTTTATGTCAAATGATGATAAAATTTTCTATGAAGCATGGCAAGAAACAATGCAAGATGAATCCACGTGGGTGTGGAGTATCTGGTCCTTTGAAGATAATGTTCGGAAATACATGAACAGCTTGCTTAAGGATATCCCAACAAAAGAAGCAGTTTATCGCGTTCTTCGAAGTATTATGGAATGCAATAGTCAGCCTGTTTTTGCTACTATGCTTAAAAATTTCAAGAAATCGCTCTTGGACAATAAGACTTCGGAACATTTTGGAAAATCCTTTGAGTTACATTTTGGCTCTAATGCAGAAATGTGGGCATGTTGTTACCGAAAAGATCTTAAACTTAGCACCAACATTTACTTGGAATTCCTGCACAAGACCCTTAAATACTGCTTCAAAATGAGTGCCAAAAAGCAATTAGACAAATTCTTAATGGCGCTTATGAAGTGGCTGAGATATAAAATGCTGGATCGTCTCTCTAATATGTTGGATGAGGAAAAGATCGATTTGGTCAAAACAACCATCAGTGCATATCATAATATGGGTTTAGAAATAGAGTGTGAAAGTATTATTTCTTTATCAGACCAAATTTGGCTGATTCAATCTGAAAATGAGGCTGATGCCTATGTGACGCGAGAGTATGAATCTTGTCCAGAACTGTGTGATCTGAGGTGCCCCGACTGTGATGTTTGTGTTCACATGTATTCATGTAGCTGTATACAAAGTTTGATCCACGCCAATATGTGCCAACATATTCATGCTGTTGTGTGGAAATTTTTGACACCCCACTTTTCACCACCAGCCTCACCTATACAAGACACCTTCAACGATACCTATGACATTCCTGATGATGCCGAAATCATTCCAGATGAAGGTGCAGATCTGCTGGAGAATGTTTTAAAAAGAATGCAAGATGTGTACAAACAGTTACGGATAAGCAAATGCAAATTGAACAGGAATTCACTTTCAGAAGTCATGAAAATGTTGAACAAATGTTATCAAATATGTTCGGACGATGAAATTCCTTCCCATCTTTCGTCAAAATCAACACAAACTGAAGCTATTTGTGTGGTGTCATCAAATCGTGTTTTGAATAGTTTGTCCAACGTTATGCCAAATTCTACATCTGAAAATTCTGCCTTCATACCTGTGACACGTCCTATTTTTAATACTATGGGTAATTCTGCTGCTCAAAATCGCGAAAATTCTGCCGCCATACATATGTCACCTACTATTTTTAATACTGTAAATAAATCTGCTTCTGAAAAGAATGAAAATATCGCATTCCTATCTGTGGTATCAAATGATGCTTCTGAAAATGGTAAAAAAATTAGCTTAATACCCATTGTGCCTTCAAATTCTGTTTCTGAACATAAACAATCAAGTAAAAGAATTTGTGTAGAGAAAACTAGTAATCCAAGTATTTCATTATTGAAGAATTCCTCAAATACTTCTTTTACTCCTGTGATAAATTCACCAGTTATTTCTAAAACCATTGTTTCATCATCCAACCGTCCATCTCATATTTTTGCTAATACACAGGTAAATCCTGCTTCCCAGACATCTTCTGTTACAGAATCTAGTCCTGTAGTAGTTTCACCATTATGCAGTGATACTTATGCGGTAACAAATTCTGTTCTTCAAGTACCTTGGGAAAATTCATCGAATTCTCAGGCTGTGGTGGATCCATTATCATCAGAAAGACCTTATCTAATAAAATGTAATGCACCAATAATCAGAACTACTAAACATCGTGTGAAAACTTCATCACGTTCTACAAATAATAGCGTAAAAGAAAGAACTAATTCTCAAAAATTTAGTACTATTAAAACTCCTTTACCACCTACTTTGACACCAAATAATCAATCTGAAGGCCCTCAGTTTTTTTGGGATTCCGCCTCAAAAAGGTATTTTGTGATGAAAGACAATGCTCCATTAACTCCAAAATCGAATCACTCCTCTGAAATTCTTTTGAAATCATCTTCCGGGTCGCCATCTATTTCATCGTCTGATCAGCATTCTGAAGTATGTCCTACGCTTGTCGAAAGCTCTGTTTCTCACAGTCCTGTTTTGGGTGAAGCTTCCGTAGCATCTGCACCATCACCAAATCATCTTCCGTGTTCTGTTTCTCACAATCCTATTATAGTTAAAACTTCCATAGCATCTACATCGTCACCAAATCATCATCCCAGTTCTGTTTCTTGCAATCCTATTGTTGTAAAAGCTTCCATAGCATCTGCATCATCACCAAATCATCTCCCCAGTGTGTCTTCAGATCTCACTTCAGTTAATATGATTAATGTGTCAGACTATAATGAAGTTGGCGACATTTTGTAAAGAACAATTTGGAAATTACCTTGGCATCAATAGAACAAATTTGGCCCTATTAGATAGTTGTTACTGTTGACGATTCAAAATGTACTGCACTGTAAAAATACGTAACGAAAAGTTTTAAATTAGTAAAGACTTCTTAATTGCGAAAACGAATTATGAGACGAAGAGTAGTGAAAACTAGATTCTGTTTTGAAGAATGAATATTAGAATTTATTATACAAATGTGTCTAAATCTCACAAAATTATTAAAATCAAGCCCAGAATTGTTCTAGTTATGGAGTTCACATGGATCTAAATTTGTTTTCACTAAGCTCCAGATACGTTCGATATGTTCCATTATAATACAGGATGATTCAAAATTAAACGTACAAACTGTTAGAGGAGGTAGGACATCAAAAAACAAGCTTTTTAATATAAAAAAAAACCTTAACTCTCCGCTTCCGCGAGAGATTGCATTTTTGTGAAAAGCGTCTGATGAGCAAGGAGCTCTGAGAAGGGAGGTGGTCTGAAAAAGTTCTGGTTTCTCAGAGCGACGCACTCTCTATTTCTGTAATTTTGTTTATCTTCTTTTGTGTATTTGAAAATAGATTTTTTTTTAAAAAATTCTGGTGTTGTCATTTTAGAAAAGAAGAAACACAACACATGCCAAAATCAATTAAGAAAGTGTGGTCGGAAATGTCAACCGGATGAGCTAGAGGACGCTTTCGCCAGCTCTCTATTTGTATTCAGCGTTAATCACTTTAAGTTACGACTCTGTACGGAAAACATACAACACTTTAAGAAAGCTGAGGTGGTGGACATTGACCTCGTCTCCAGGACCGGCCTTACAAGATGCAGGGCCCAAATGGAAACATTTTGGATAACCCCGATATATTTAAGTTTTAAAATATAATAAATAAACAATATGAAATTTTAGTAAATAAAAATTTATTTTAAAAATTTTAATAAGTTTAAAATAATAACTTCAGTTACTTAAAACTTAATTTTTTTAAAAAAAATTCAAGAAATGATAATTTTTTGTTTTTATGATTAGATGCATTATAGAGCAATTAGGTTCTCGAGTTGAATTAAGAGCCGTATAAAGTTAATTATTCATGATCGCTGAGGAGCACAAAGTACGGACGTATTTAACTAGCGAAAACACAGAAACCTAGAAAAAAATTGCGATTTTTGACTTCTGAAATAGACAGCCGGCTCCAAGAAAAAATTGGTTTGTAAACGAATTTAAAAGCATGAAAAATTTCTTGAGGATAATGTTTTGAAATCAAAATGATAGTCGATTTTAATATGAGTACATTCTTTGTTGAACTCTGCGCGGGGGCCTATTTGGAGCAATTGGTCCAATCAGCTAAAGGCCGGCCCTTTTCGTCTAAAAAATCTCCTCGACTGCTGTAAATGTCCGCGAAATGCCGAGTATTTGTGAAAGGGTTTTGACAATCCAAGCGCCGCTGCTGCGATGC
>BGPR01009091.1:0-12512 GCA_013235015.1 Araneus ventricosus
CACAAATTATGTGTAAATATCACATGCTAAATTTCGTTCCTCTAACTCTAATAGTATTCGAGTCATCGTGTTGAAAGGCAGACAGACACACAGACATAATTCCAAAATTGTGTTTTTTGGACTCAGGGAGGTCTAAAAAATGGAGATTCATCAAAATCTGGAGTTTGAATTTTTTGACGATTACAGTACTTTCTCTTTGTATACTTGATAAACGAGAAAGTAAATATTGCATACAACAAAGTGAAGAAACAAGTAGAGATTAAAAAGCATAATTGATACATTTTGCTAATACTATTAAAATTTAATCTTCAGGCTGATTCATTCACATTGGTATTATGTGCAGTATAAGAGAGTATTTTAAGACAGACTGTACAGTCGAGTATACATTTCTTTTCTTTTTCTCGCAATCTTTTACCTGTGTGCAGCTAAATTTGACCCTTCAGCCAAATCCGTCCAAAACTGACCAGAACAGCATAAAATCTCCCAAATCCTCTCCTATACTCCACAAAGCTAGCATCAGCACAAACCGAAACACATCCTCCAAAACTTTAAGCTGATAATCAGTACTCCTACCCTAAAGAGGCACTGATCATTTCTATGAGTAATGGAAATGTCCAGCAATCACCAACACCGAATCTACGAAGACAATCTCCAATTCCCAGCAAAGCACTGACAGTGCACTTCAGAAGTGGGTCACCGTTCGGTCCAATCTTTTATCCCACTTGTAAGTATCATCGCACTGCCCCTATTGGTGAAAGGAAGATGGGGAGGGGCATTTTGCTTCCATTGTCTGGGTGAAGTGAATCTGCTGACCATGTCTATCATCTGGCTTCAGATTTCCAGATTTAGTGTAGTGAATGCCGTCTGCATAGTATGAGATGGATATGTCAAACTCTGAATTTTGGTTGTATTAGCAGTTCTGTGAAAAGCAAATCGAAAAACAGCATCCTTAAAAATATAACTTTTCGGCAAGCTTGAAGGCAAAGATAGATTCCTTTACGTTAATGTTGCAAAAGTAATGAAATATTACATGTTGATCAATACAGACATAGCCAATGACTTTATTGTTTCTACACATTGCAAAATTTACTCTGAGGTTCTGTTTTCATGACATTTAATTTTTTACTATATCAAGGTTTTATCATTCCATTTTTCATTCCAAAGAGTTATGATGGATTTTTCGGCCAGTACATTGGTCATTTTTTTTAATATCTCAACACATAATCATTCAACAGGTAGGAGTCATAAAGAAATAAACATCTCAGCAGTGCAAATATCTCCTAGAAAACATTAAGCCAGCCTATCTGAAACAGTAACAAGAAATTGACTCTTGATACGAATGAAAAAACACTCTATATTTAAAAATTAATTCATTTAATCTACGTTACAATATAATTGTGCGAACATCACTTTGTCATGGTAAAAAATCGCATGGCATGAAACACTTAAATACTACTGAAATGGGCTCATTTAGAGAACTCCTGGTTACAGAGATAATAGTCACTAAATTCTTAAGATATAAGAGAATAAAAATTATTAAACATTGTGAGTGGCAAATTTAATACGTGTGTTTAAAGAATAGGATATGAATGCAGCCAATTTGAACAGTAAATTTAAATCTTCATCGACGGTTAAAACCAAACACTCAGGCAGAAAATCCTAAAACAATTTTAAACTTAAGGAGATATTTTTCAATATCAGAAAGGATAAAGGGAACTCTTATTTAAATATCTATCGTTTTTTCCTATTTTATATTGATTTTATTAAACAAATCATGGTCCCGCCATGTTTAGTTAAATATCAAATTAAAGTAATCTGTGAAATTAATAATTATCAAATTAACTGTTTGACTAATTAAACTTAAGTATTTACTTAATTAAAGTTAAATAATTCATTGTTACAAAATCTTCACTAAAACCTTTTTATGGCTCATACTATTTGCCAGCGATATTTATCTTATAATTATCTAATAATTATCTCTCTATGTATGTTCCACATCTTCTTCTAAACCATTGGGCTGATTTCGATCAAACTTTGCAAACTTAATTTGAAGAAATTTAATTTCAAATTAAGTTTATTAATTAATTTCAAATTAATTAATTAATTTGAAATTAATTAATAATTTCAAAATTAAGAGTTAAGAATTAAGAAATTATGAGTTAATTAATTAATTCTTAACTCTTAAATAATAATATTAAGAGAATTAAGAGTTAAGAATTAAGAAATTAATTTGAAATTTAATTTCTTAATTTGAAATTTAAGAAAAGAGAAAGGTCAGCTTCAACTTTTCAAAACCTAAAAGTTGCTTAAAATTTTAATTGATTAAAAATTAAGCAAGGCTTTTTTACGCTATATCTTTCATTTCCATAAATTTGTTTCTCTCATTTTAATATTTTTTCAAAATTAATTTTAGACTGAATTCGTAACAATATTCTTGTTGAAGAACAACAATAATACGAAGAATTGTTTCCAGACGGAAGAATGCTTAAAGAAAAGGGAAACCCTGCTTAAAGAAGGGTGGTTTTGGGTTCTAGGGGTCGTGATCTGTGAAGATCTGCAGAAATTTTCTGAAAGTCGTGCCATGAGAACTATTGCAATAGGTAGACTTCATATAAGGAATCTATCTAAAACTGCAACCAGCCAATGCCAGATTAAGCCCTCCAGGGGCCCATAGGCAATGCAAAGCTCAAGGGTCCCCTTCCGCAACTACCCAAACTAGTATTCCTGTATTGATCACCATTTAGTCTTTGAATAGCAATTTATGGCAAACTGAGACAGCAAAACATTTAATTGCAGATCATTTTCAAGAGAGTTGTTTTCAGTATATCGCATATAAAAAAGTTTTTGAACCTAACACCTTAGGCAATGGTATCAAACTCGCAGTCCAGCAAACATGACAGCGCGCAATAAAATTCCACACCTTAATTATTGAAATCCCTAATTATATATAATTATTTTTTACATTCATTATTCTATTAAAGATCATATAGTGTAATTCTTACAGAATTACTAATTATATGTAATCATTTAGGTTTTTTGCCGATTTTCTCTCACTGATTTATAATCAGTACCTAACCGTATACAAATAGAGGTAATCGAAATCGAACGTTGATCTGATTTGAAGGAAAAATTCAATGAAGTTGGAATGCTTGAATTTTATAAATATTTGTCAGCTAGGTTCGGAAACACTTGAAAATTGTCATATGAAATTATTTCCATGTTTGGAAGTACTCAACGGTGCGATAAATTATTTGCAATTACGAAAGGGATGAGACTCCTATAAAATCCAGAATTGTGGACATTTAGCTTGGGTCAGCTTTGAAAGTAATCACTGAGGACAAGATATCCCTTGAAGTGGAAAAGATGAGATGTCAAGTTTCAGGAAGAAAACATTAACTTGACCGTTGTCATTGATATTTTTTGTACTGTGTTTCCGAAATAATCCTACGTTTCTATTAAAACAGAATTTTTCCGGCCAACATAAATTTAGGCCTTGTTTATCTCGCTCGTGTTACTATTGATCAAATATTTTCAGGGATAAAATATCATTTCGTTTATGTGGTGTGATAATTTAGTAGGTAAGGTACTATCTCAAATGGGATTTTTTTAAGTTGAAGAGTTCAAAGTTTCGAAATTCGTCTCAGCAGTCGTCCAATTCCCAAACGCAACTTTATTTCAAAAATCATAATAATCAGTCCAAGCTCCATGAAGAGAAAGAAATAATTCTTGCCTATACTATTTTATTTTTCAGTTTTATACCTGAATACATATACCCCTTTGATATTTGTTGCAATCATCTGTTGCATTTACTATTCGAACATAAATATAACTAAACTCACCTAAACCTATTTATTTTAGAAGAAAAGAATGTTCTCAAAAATACACTTTTTAAAAACCGTAGCAACCATACTTATTCATCCAACCCATAACTCAACTCTAAACTAGCTGTTTAAGCTAGAAAAATTGTCTACTAAGTAATGCATAAAACCCATAGTAAACCCAGATAAATAAATAAATAAATATCAAAAATACAACTGGTAAAGACACACGCGAAAGCTGTGCATTATTTATACTATAAAGGATTTATGGTAAAAACAGGCAATGGCAGTTTAGGTCTAACGTTGTCGTAAATATGGGACAAAATTTCAGCCAGCCTTCATTTGAATAGACACACGCAAAAGTGCTGTAAAGTGCGATAAAATGTAGCATTTTTAGACGCAAATTCTGCAGTGACGCTACAGTAGCGAGAGTTTTCATACTTTCATATGAATAAAAGATACCTTGCGAAGTTTGGTTTCGACGCGCGTCTCGTGAATTAGGGCGCGATTTTGTTTTTTCATAGTTATTGTATGCTTCCGGTGGCAACGGTAAACAGGAGGAAATGGTGTTCCGCCGAATTATACCGCTTAGGCGTTTCGAATAATTTGTTGTTCCTCATTTTTGCTTTGCATATGAACGAGGTGTTTTGTTTTCAAAAGCAGATTGCGTAGAATGTTTTAATTAGAGAGATGAGAAAATTTGTATTGAGGGGAGAAAAGAATTATTAGCTGAAAATGAGGCAGATGTTACTTCATTATTTATCTTTCGTTTGTGAACTTCGGCATTAAAAAAGGAAACAATTTTTACAGTTTAAGAGATATTCGTAGAATTCCTCGTCGAGTTCGACGATTTGGTATTATTTGACTTTGGAACTTACCCCAAAGTATTTCTCAAAATTTTACATGATATTTCTCGTTTGCTTCATATTTAACAAAATTTTCGTTCGTGGCATTTAAAATGAAGCGTAGATACCTGAAGTAAACGAAAAAAAATATTCCTCGGTTTCTTAACGTTTTAGTATAAATTAACGATTTCTTAATGCTCAATTGTCAAACCCTAAGAGTTGACAGAAAGAAATATACGAACATACCGCAAGAACAAAAAACTTTCAATATAATTTATCACTTAATATTTCCATACCTGAATTACAGAGTGATTTAAAAGACTTGCACAAGTTTAAAAATCAATAATTCACATGGTATGGTACTTAACGTTTAAAAATTGAGTGACGGTTTAGCAGGCATTCCGATGCTTCACTAGGTTGAACATCTTATAAACATTTATGATTTTTTTGTGATGATGAACTCGCTACATTTATTTATTTGCTGCTCATGCATTTTTGCGGAAACCATTGATTTTCTGAAACTAGTGGAGCAATGCATTATATAGAATAAGACACTGGGTGGAGTAATCGCTTACAATCAATGTGTCTTCTTCGATCCAAGAGCTTAGCTGTCAGAGAGGGAACAAACATTTTTTGACAACATTGAGCTACATTTCTGTTGTCATCTACTATCGTACCATCAGATATGGTACTTAACGTTTAAAAATTGAGTGACGGTTTAGCAGGCATTCCGATGCTTCACTAGGTTGAACATCTTTTGAACATTTATGATTTTTTTGTGATGTTGAACTCGCTACATTTATTTATTTGCTGCTCATGCGTTTTTGTGGTCACCATTGATTTTCTATCTGAAACATTACATATGAATATGAAAAGAAAAGTCCATAAATAATTTTTGTGGGCCTCTTTTCTAATACTGTATTTTCAAGAATTTTAAAAGTTAATACCCATTTCGTCATACCTTCTTTGAAAAATTCACTTGTTATTATGTCAATGATAAGTGTTTTTCAATAACGCAACGGATTCCGCAAAGCAGCGCTAAAAACTGCAATTGCAATTAGGGAATAGTTTAAAGCATTGGAGTTCGATATAACGGTTTTCCTATAACTAGGGTTGCCATAATTGTCAAGCATTCAAACGGGACGTTTTAGAGCAAAATAAATTAAACATGAAAAAAGTGGGTAGGTAATGGTTTATTTTACTCTGATATTATATCAATAGAGTTTAAAAAATATAATAAAATGAACACACAGAATAATAAAAGAAACTCAAGGCTATTCCGTTTTAGACAAGTCGTATTTTAAAATTGATTTTACTTTCTTAATTATATAATTTTCTCCTTTCGCATAATTATAAAACTGGTCAATCGCAAGTCATTTAAAAATTATAATGTCAGATCGAAATTGCCTCAGTTGTCTCCATTGACAACTTGTTTCTTTCGTCCGACCATTGAGTATATCTACCCTCAATACCCTCCATATTTACATTGTGGGCTAAAATGGCAAATATGTATTCGCATAACTTTATTAGAGATTACTTTTTATCAATATACTTTGTATCTGCAAAAAACTCAGCCATTTCTCTTCCGTACTCAATTTCGTAGTTTCTTCGCAGTTTTTGGTATCTCACACAGAATTTAGGAGGAAAACGGGACAAATGGTAATACGAGACTGAGTAGTGGAATACGGTGACAGTCCCGTATAAACGGGACGTATAGCAACCCTACTTATAACCCATAAGCCTACAGAAATTCCCTTTTTCTTTAAACGTGCTTTCATATTTGAATCTCATTACTCAGTGGCGCAGCCAGGGTAAGTGGCGCCCGGATCATAATATGATTTTTCGCCCCCACCCCTCCGTCATAATCAGTGGCTTAGATTGTGGAAACAGCGCCCGGGGCATGGTATTTTTTGGTCCCCTCATCTTATTATACTTCAACCCTCTGACTGCTAAGAGTTTTCAAAATCTGAGCACAGTTGTATACGGAGGTTTGCTAACTAATTGATCTGTGGAATGGATTCGTCCGCCCGTTCCCCATTTTCTCCTCACTAAGGGTGGTGGGAGATATCAATGGCAGGCCTTTCATCTCTCATTTCTCCCCTAAAAGCCCCTTTAATGCCCACTCGCCCAACCGCCGTCTCCTCCCCTTTCGGAACAGCAACTGGCCGACATCCGCCCCACTAGTATAGAAGTTCCATGGCCGGTTACAGCCGGCTTAGGAGTCAGAGTGTTAAAAAGTGACATAAACACATTTATGTTTTGTCACCAAGACCAGATAGCGTAGCAAGACTGAGTGGCGCTCAGGGAACAATATGATTTATTTTTTTTAACCCAGACGCCATCAATGGCTTGTCAAGCGTAGATGTTACCGGAAAAAGGTATTATTTTTATCCTCATCATATTTTGTTCTTAAAAAATGGAATAAAAGCAGTAATGATTTGACTCCTCGGCGGCCCCTAAAGTTGGCGCCCAGAGCATTTATAGGGGGACAGTGGGGTAAAACCGGGTAGTGGGGTAAAACCGGGTAGTGGGGTAAAACCTGGTACCTTTATTTTGGCTTTATTAATTCTCATTTCTAGTGGACAAATTCTGGATTATATTCTACGAGTGAAGAAAAAATAATGGTCATAGTTGCCATGTTGTTGTTGTATAATTCACTTCGTTTGTGAAGATTTATTTGTTTTATGACGTCAACTCGACAAAGTTCGTACCTTTTTAAACTATCCCTACTTATTAATCATTACAATTATAGAAACTATATTTAGTCCGACTTATTATATGTTTACTAAGAATTTATATCCTATTAAACAATAAAGATTTAGTAAAACAATTGCGTGGTTCTCTTTCGTTTTTTATAACCTCTGCACTCGGGGTAATACCGGGTACTTCAAGTGGGGTAAAATCGGGTACTAGGGTAAACTATGGATATCCGACCGAAGAGGATTTTTTTTATTGTGAGATAGTTGGTCGTTTGTGGGGGGCATTCCTATTTGACCTCTTTTTGATTCAAATTATCTGATGGAAAGCATTTCCAATTTATTCCGATTTGAAATATTTTGTTGTGACAATTTCAAATAATACAAAGAATTATTTTAGTCAAAATTTTAAAAAGAATTGAAATTTATTTATTCCATTATTTCCTCGCTTGCAAATAAACGATTTTTATTCATTTTTCTCATATAAAACTTAAAATGCAAGAAAATTAAAAATCTTTTGCTCGAAGTCTTTGAAATCGTTTGGTTTTATTTAACCCATCGTCATTTCGACTGAGTTCGTCTCTTCGTTAGCTAGAATTTTAAAGAAGAAAGAATTGGGTAGAATACATTTTTCTTCTTTTGCTTTTGGATTGGATTATTTGTCGAGTCTATTACGTTTTCCAATTTCTTGTTTTGAACAACATTTGCTAGATTCTTACATTTTATTTTGTCGCCATTTTGTTCTATTGTTCCAAACTAGCAGTGTTTCAATGCGCTAGTGATATTACTCGGTTCCGTCTTTCATTCCCATAGCTTCTATCACTAATTTAGATACGTATTTTGGAAATACTTTTAGATTGCTTGTCTTTATTCTTAAATTGTCAACTACGGTAACTATTGTTAAATTTTAAGAAAATTGTCTTTATTCTTAAATTATCAACTATTATAAGTATTGTTAAATTGCAAATAAATCATCTTTTTTCTTAAATTGTCAACTATTATAACTAATATTAAATCTAAAAAAATGTTTTATATTAATTGTCACATAAGTAAAAAGATTATGCTACTTTCCACGAAAATCTATTTCCCCAATTTCCATAGAGTTAATGATAGTACCTGGTTTTACCCTGTTAAACTGAATGTTGAATTTTCTCAAAAAATCATTAGCAGAAAAAAAGAGTGAAAACTATGACTTTTTGAAAGATATATTGTACTCTAGATAAATAATGAATATTTTATAAAATTTGATAAGCTCTATGTCTGAATGGTTTACTCCAACAGGCCTTAGAACCCAGGAACCGAATTCCTGGCCTCTACATCTCTCACACTTCTTCCCCGTGCTGCCTTCATGATGTCACTACGACACTGTCATTACTTATTTCATAAAACATTATAATTTAATACATTCTATTAACATCGATTTTCGAATTTTAAAGGGACATTTTTTGTTTTCATTTTATTGAAAAACATACACTTCCAAAATATAAAATCAACGAGCAATTTCATGCTTATAATGTATAATTATAAAATGTAATTTTAAAGAAAGTCATTTTATGTTTGTAATCAGATGGCACATTCATGAGATTCAAAATTATATCTTTTAAATATTTGTCTTTAGTAGCACATTATGGGAAGGTAATATGTTTTAAAAGATCAACATAACACTTTTACATAAACATTGCATAACAAACATAAAACATCTTAAAAGTATGGTCTTTTAAATGCTTTATAAAAATTCATTTTTTAAAGCGAAACAACATTCTAAAAAACTAAAATTTTATTAAAATTCAAATTTAAGTTTCGCAACCACTTTAGCGTCGTCCCCTATGAACCTATGCCCTATTTCGAAACACATATCTTTTAACATCACCACCTGAAGTTTCCGAACAAACCTAGCAAAATAAAAAGATTAACTTTCCACACGACCTACACACACATATATGACCCCTCGATATCTCTGCCATCTTTTACAACCCTGCCAAAATGCGGGTACCTAAAAACTGAACACGAATTCCTAATCCACCCCTTTTTTACGAAAGCACGCTGTCTAGAACATTTGCAAATTCTAGAACTCCCTACTCGATGGAAATGCGTTTATGTATATAAAGAAGATCAGAACTTAAATCCCCCTATTAGCAACGATAGCGATATACGATCTCTTGCCCTGATTTTTTCCCCATGTGTAAGATCTTATCCCTATGAACAAGGGATAAAAAGGTTTGTTCCCATTTGAGTATGGGTGGCTTGGAGTTTAACTGACTATCAGGCAGGTGGATATGGAGCTGGTACATTATCTGAAGAATTTCTTTGTATTCGTAGATGGAATTCGAATAAATGGCTGCTAGAATAAAAAAGAGAAATGTAGCACGGTGTTTGGTTTGAAAGTCTGCAGGAAAGCAATAGGAAATTCTGGATGTGTGTTTCTAGTGGAATTTTGTTTAGTGGTTTTGGGTTTTCGAATCTATATTTTGGTGTCTTGGAGATCAAGAAGTGATTAGAGTTTTGAGTAAAATAGAATGCTTAAGACAATGATCAGATGCACTACATATGCTTCGGTCGCTTATCGCTTCTTTAGAACAAAAATCAAATTTAAACTATAAATACATTCATTACTTAACGTACAAAATCATCCATTGCAAAGACTATTGTTCTTTATTCACATTACTCATTAACCCCATCGTCAATTTACCAAACATTTTTATAAGAGTTTGAATAATTTGTTTATGCTCGTAATATTCTAACGTTGCTTTTCCACTTTGAACATTCTTTTTACTTTCTCGTATACGAAGTATACAAAGAGAAAGTATTGTAATCGTCAAAAAATTCGAACTAGAGATTTTGACGAATCTCCACGTTTTAGACCTCCCTGAGTCCGAAAAACACAATTTTGGAATTATGTCTGTCTGTGTGTCTGTCTGTGAACACGATAACTCGAAAACTATTAGAGCTATGGGGATGAAATTTGGTATGTGATCTTTACACATAATTTGTAGGTTTCTATCAAATTTTGGACAAAATCCATCCACGGTTAGTCTGTTTGTCTGTATGTCCGAAGTCATTCGAACACTATAACTCAAAAACTTGAATAGCTATATGTATAAAATTTGGTACACAGTTTTATCGTCATGAATGTAGGTCCGTATAAACTTTTGGGCCAAATCCGTCGACGGGCTGATTGTCTGTCGGTCTGTATAATCGCATACTTGTTAAAACTATATCTCATAAGCCCTTTGACTTAGATAAATAAAACTTGGTATCACGTATGCTAACATTAATTATAGATCTGTGCCCAAATTTCGTTCAAATCTGTTAAAAAACAGGTGTTCAAATTGCATATTTAGTTCAAAACGCACATTGCAACTGTGTGTTGGCGAGAGTCAGTATAGTTGGCTTTTGAGCTTGGCGGTCTACGTAGGAAATTGTAGCTACGGACGCGCTTCGGAAATTATGGCAACCCCCTGAACCCGACTGACATTCTCCAGATGGAAGGTATGGTGAAATCTTGCGTGTTATTTGTACTAAGATTTCGTTCTCAAAAACTTTAAATAAAGTTGTGATACCTCAGCGCGCTTAAAAATTATGAACTTACGCAATTTTTTTAATTGTTATCATTTTCCTTTTACACATAATCATAAAAATGGGCGCAGGTCATTTTAAAATTATAATGACTCAGAGTTTAGGAAGCAAACGGGACAAATAGTATACGGGACGTATGGCAACCCTAGTTAGAGGGAAAATGACACCTTTTTGGGAAGTATACGAGAAAGTTTAGGGGAGACCACTCCCGCTGGTTATTTTTTCTTTTCATCTCTATTGTAAATGGAAAACTGAATTGTTGAAAGTTGAATTGTTTGGGTGGGGTTGCTTCGTGCAACTAGTCGTTTAGACAGCACGGCTTCGGCCAGGTCGGGAATAACTATGAATGAATGCTCATAATATTATCAGGTTTTTTTAATAATATAATTGGGCATGTACCAAAATTCAGCGAATAGAATACAACTATCCAGCTCGGAAAATAATTTTTACGTAATTGTCAGAATCTAGTTCATGAAAACATTCGTAGATGTATAACAGCTCACATTTCGCTTTGCATTTCGATCTCCTTTCATAACTGTTCGCCTGGCGAGTTTGCTGCTGCTCCAGCGAGCCGTCTGTTTCCAAATTTCATTTGTTCACCTGTCTTGCGGCTACGCCAAAGATGGCAGTAAGATGCAGTTCTACAAATTTTATACACAGAGTCACTTCTTTTTACTTTCTCGTTTACGAAGCATACAAAGAGAAAGTATTGTAATCGTCAAAAAAAATTCAAACTCGAGATTTTAACGAATCTGCACGTTTTAGACCGCCCTGAGTTCGAAAAACACAATTTCGGAATTGTGTCTGTCTGTGAACACGATAACTCGAAAACTATTAGAGCTACGGAGATGAAATTTGGTATGTGATCTTTACACATAATTTGTAGGTTTCTTTCAAATTTTGGACAAAATTAGTCTAAGGGAAGCCTGTCTGTTTGTCCGCGTTCATGTGAACTCTATAACTCAAAAACTTAAATGGCTAGATAGATAAAATTTGGTACACAGTTTTTTCATCTGAAATGTAGACCCATATAAAATTTTGGGCCAAATCCGTCAAAGGGTTGACCGTCTGTCGGTCTGTATAATCGCATACTTTGAACGCCATAACTTCTTAAAAAAATTACTTAGATATATGAAATTCCGTATGTAGTCTTGAAACCCTAATTGTAGATTTGTCTCCAATTTTGGTTTAAATAGGTTAAAATACGGCGTTGAAATGACCTATTCGGCGTTTTTTACTTTCTACGCAAAACAAAGTTACGAAAACTGGAGCGAGTGTTTTCCCCCACCTTAGGAAATACCGCGCGTTTTCCTGCACGCAGTGTATCCCCCCCCCACACCCGTGTTAATCTTATGCGAGAAAGTTTTGGGGAGGCCTCTCATGCTGGTTGTTTTAGTTCAATGAGGGCTCCATTATCCAAACATGGTTCGTTCTTTAAGTATAACATTCTTCCTGTCTATTTTTTGCATGCTAATTCGTCCCAAACGTCCACTCCACGCAAACATTTGGCGATTAAAAAGTGTTGAGGCGACATAATGCAACTTGAGGCAACATAATGCAACTTGAGGCAACATAAT
>BGPR01009091.1:39012-53858 GCA_013235015.1 Araneus ventricosus
GAACTTTCGTATAATTATTGAATATATTCTATGTCTTCCCGGCACTAATGCACCCATGGAAAGGGTCTTTTTATTTACGAATAAGTTGTGGACGAGGTAGAAAACACAGTTGCAAGTCGCAATTTATAAAGAAACGTTAATTACCAAAGTTAATTTTAAATAATCCTGCCAAGAATTTCATTCTTTCTTTTAAACCTAAACCAAATATACTAGAGCAGAAATGTGTTCTTCATAGAAATGTAAAATCACATGAACAATTTTTTTTAAGTGTCTTTTCATTAATAAATAAAAAACTGAAGAAATATGTGTTTTCTTGAATTCGCATAAGATTACCTAAAAATAAAAAAAAATGTCCCATTTTGAAGGGTAAAATAAATGGTCACTTTAGGCATGATAACTCACGTGGCACGAGATCATATACATCCAAGAAATATTTTCCTTTATTCTTGGGATGCTATAGTACCTACATAACTACGCACATTCCGAGATCTTCCTAAGATTTACATTCTACCTGGTCGGTTGAAAGGCTGTCTATAAGGCGTTTTTCTACAAGATGTTTTCAATGAACGTGCATAAAATACATGTCACTGAGGTTCCCATTCTTCTAGTTACACATATTATTTAAAATCCACACAGGGACAACGATTTATAACTGCGCCTCCTATCACCTTGATGTGCCAAATTCACACGTGCATTTCAATGCAAAATCTTTTTGTTTTTGTCCCCGATTTCTGCATTCAAATTTTCACCCGATATTTTAAACTCATTCTGTATACTTATAATAATAGTCTGCGTCATTAATAATAGTCTGCTTCATTAATAATAGTCTGCTTCATTAATAATAGTCTGCTTCATTAATAATAGTCTGCTTCATTAATAATAGTCTGTTTCATTTATGAACTTCGTGAAAACAGTCATGCAAAATTTGTAGGAATTTTACAGAAGATGTCATGTCATGTCATCATGTTTATAGGAACTGAAAACGAACGAAAATCTTAGCCTTAGAAAAACTAATTGCTAGAAATGGTTTTTATAACCATAGTTTTGCTAGTGTACTAAAAAGTACAATTTTTTAAATTAATTATTTTTTGCTGCTTTCTACTGTAATTTTTAATTCATTATTGGAAATATTATGGTATGAAATAATTTTTTTCTCAAATTCGCCACCAGATGGCACCCATAGTATGGAATAAAAATGTATTAAATGGATCTATTAACTAATAATTAAGTCATCAAAATATCATATTAAAATAGTGTTTAGCCATCAAAAGCACGCATTGTAGAACGTTTGAGAACTCAAGCACATAAGGAAGTGAGTGTAAAATAAATTACAAAATTCCGTCTTTACGAACATAAAACAAGTCAAATTAAATAAAAGTGCATAATAAACACATTTGAAAAATACAAGCAGATAAGAATATTAATAACTTTGGCTTAAATTAATTATTTTAAATTCTCCAATAAAATAGCTAGAAAAGGATACAAAAAAGATTTTGGATCCAGAAATTTTTTTCTGCTTGATAAAATAGAAATACCAAATTCAATGTATTTGAGGAAATAAGATAAAATTATATAACTATTATTAGGTATTATAAGTATTATTAGGTATAATTAGCATTAGGTGTTAAAATTTAACCTCGCTTTCTAAAACCAAAGTTTCTCAAAATCGTTATTCTTAAATTGAGCATTCCTTAATTTCCTTGAAAGGTTGGGTAACTAATCTACCTTACTAGTAAAACCCAGTCATGCATTAGTTATCATAGATTACAACCAACTCATGTGATATCAGACGTGTAGCAACACCTTGCTCAAATATTAACCAACAACGCACAGCACTGTGCGTTACTAGCGGCAATATATCAACCGCACCGGTGCTAATAAAGCTCACTTCAATATCAGCAGCTTCCGTCAGCAAGATAGCGTGCCAGAAAAGAAATAGAGGAATATATTTCCTGCTAATATCACAGCTTGTCAACCAGTAGCTTAATAAACACATAAATAATTCAATAGCCACTATCCATGGCCAAAGAGCGAAACGCATTAGATTGCCATTCTCCTGCAAAAATATTCATCTGAGTAATGCAGATGTCTAATTATGTCATAAAAACTCTCATTGTTTCTCTCGTACGCTGGTTTCAAATTAAAACCTCGTAAAAGTGATGTAATGCTGGTGTTTTTTGATGTTTAATTGGTGAAAACTTGGTGCAGATGGCAAATTAGTAGGTAGGATTGTAAAACATCTGCTCGGTTTTTGGCTATGACTGTTATTCACTGTTATGTAAAAGGGTTTTGAATTTTAACGCCATTTGCGTGTGTCTATCTTATAAAGACACATATCATTAAGAACTTTAAAGATAGTGAAAAAAGATACTAACCTTAACCTAGCCTTAACCTTAGAATTTAAATACCATTAAGAAGAATTTTAAAGATAAGAAACCAAACAAAGGAAATTTGAATCTCTAGAACAATCGACCAAACAAATTATCACCTTTAAAAAAACTTTCATCCCAAGCAACTTCTTTTTCTCGTTCTATGATATTTTTTTAAAAATTATCTTTTTCTGTTGCCATTCGGAGAAAAATAAATTTAAAATAAATAATAATAATAATATATAAAGAGATGCTACAACTTTACAAAAACCTTAATTAACTTCATTAAATTAAACTAAAACAAAAATAACAATATGTAGAAATATATATATATATATATATATATATGCAACATTATCATGTTAAAAAGCATCACTTATTTTATCGTCTGCATTCTTATATTTTTTCTAAATCGAATCTACAAGTTCCTAAAATTATATGAAAAGCGATTTGCTTCCATTGAATTTGAAACAAAAATACGCAAGCAATTCTTGAAAATTAATTATTTTTGAAATGTTAATTTAGTTATTATTTAAATTAATTGTTAAAGGCTATGGACGAATTTTCCGTTTTGTTTATTTGCATTAAATTAAGACTTCTTCTGCTATAACCACTGACTTCCGGTGGTAATACTTAGTCAATGGGAATCTTCAAAATTTCAATACTCTGTTTGAAGGTGTTAATTAGTGTTTAAAGAAGTGTTTTCTAGTGTTACGACTTAAGGAACTTTGAAAATACTCTTGAAAGTCTCTTGTTCATATTGCTGTAGCTCTAAATGTTTACTCAAAATAAGATCTTCATTTTGTGAAAAAAGTTGCCATAGTTGTTCGTTATGGCTTTTTTGGCGACTTCTAAGGCTTGTTTGGCGGTTAAATTTTTAACCATTCGATTTAGAAAATCAAATGCGGTTAAATTTTTAACCAAACAATTACAGTCGTTCCATTTGGTGCTGAGCCGTTTTAAAATCTTTTTTTAAACCGATTTAAATAAAAATGATTACACGAACTCAAAGAGCGCAGGATTCAACGTTTTGTGTACTGAAGAAACAACTGATTCGAAGTTGGCGCTTGATATAGTATCCAAATGGATTTGGCGATTGGTTAAGGAGTCTATTCTGGTACCGCCGGTTGGGTAGGGAGTTGGGGGGGGTTCCGTTTTTTCCGGGCCCCACCCCACCCCAACCGGGGGTACCAGAATAGACCCCTAAATCGGAAGGTTATTGGAAAACGGTCTGAGAATCCAAAATAAACAAACCGGAAAACTCGTCTATACAGTGAAAGCCAACTCCACATTTAAACAGACAGCTCAGCATTTCAGTAGCGAAAGAATAGTTAAAAATCTATTGCATCAGCCATTGGTAAAGTTTGAAAAGTTTATTAAAATTAAAGAAAACATTCCACCGAAATAAAATTAATATCGCAGCACAGCTGATTTTTACTTTCTCTTATACAAAGTTTACAAAGAGAAAGTATTGTAATCGAAATTAAATCGAAAATAAAATTTGAACTCGAAATTTTGAGGAATCTCCACGTTTTAAACCTCCTTGACTCCGAAAATCATAATTTTGGAATTATATCTGTCTGTCTGTGAACACGATAACTCGAAAGCTATTAGAGATACAGGGATGAAATTTTGTATGTGATCTTGACCCATAATTTGTAGGTTTCTGTAAACTTTTGGACAAAATCCGTACAAGTATGTTTGTCTGTCTGTCCGCGTCCTTATGAACACTATAACTCAAAAACTTGAATAGCTAGATTAATAAAATTTGGTATACAGTTTTATCGTCAGGAATGTAGGTCCGTAGCAAATTTTGGACCAAGTCCGTCAAAGGGTTGACTGTCTGTTGGTTTGCATATTCGCATACATGTGAACACGATAACTTCTAAAACCTATGACTTAGATGAGTGAAATTTCTTATGTAGTCTTGAAACTCGAATTGTAGACTTGTCTCCAATTTTCATTTAAATCGGTTAAAAAAAAGGCGTTGAAATTGCATATTCGGTTTTACCACCCATTCTACGATGGAAAAACGGTGCGAACAATGGCGCGTTTTCCCCACTTTAGGAAATACCACATGTTTTCTGGCGCACGGTGTATTTTTTCCAGCACGCGTGTTAGTCGTACTCGAGAAGGTTTTTGGGAGGCCACTCCCGCTGGTTTCAATTTTAAAGTGGTGTAAAAATAATTTTTTGAGATAATATGCTCAGAAGTTATTAAGGAAAAATGATAAAATTTCGATTGGTTTTAATTTTAATAAAAATATAATTAAAATTTTGAAAAAGTTTTCTTAATGAGAGCCTAATACCCCAGGAGGTAACTATGCTGCGCATTAGGTAGTTCAATGGTCTGACCTGTAGAGCGTTTTGGACAATTTTTCATGTATTCATTTATGTATCAAGCATTACGCAAATGAAAAAAGCATGCAAGCCTATTAACATAATAATGTTAAAAATATATGTGTTAGCTAACCTTAGATCGTAAATTTCATTAGGAAAAACTTCAAAAATAATTTAAGAAAGTGCATTAATTTTATATTATGTTATCCGAAGTAAGAAAGAGAATATTGTAACAGTAGAGTTAAAACAAATTTAGATGTAAATTTACCTAGTGTTTTATAGCTGGCACTAGGTTCCAAAAAATGCTAGAATCTATATCGAAGAATAGATTCTAGCATTTTTTATAATAGGCCGATATTATAGGATATAATAGAGCCGATATTTGTTTGAAACGTTTATACACGTTTCAAACAAATATCGGCTCTAATTATAAGGTGAGCCTATTTCAAACCCTTTTACTAAAATTAAATCTCTCATCAAACTAAAAATTACCATAAATATTATTAGCTTCGTTATAAATATTATTATGTTAATATATTTTCATCTTTATTTTGGAAGCAAAATCGTATTTTATGCATTTAAAACGCATACATCAGCAGCAAGTCAATTTTTATGTTCGTGACATTTTCTGAACTCGCCTTTGTTTTAAAAAATGCAATAATTTTGATTTTCATTTTTTATTAAAATTTCCACTAAGCTAAAATTTATTGAAATTATTAGCATTATAATAATGAGTATAATTTTTAGAAATTGAGATGAACAATATATATTTTCCTAATAACATTATAAACAAAATACACTGACAATTTCGTTTTCCAACTCTGACAAAAGAAATAAATAAAACTGAATGTTCACATTCTAAATCAAAATGTGACTTATTCAACGATTTCAAACAATTACCATAATTTACATTTGCAGTATCCTTCTAAACAAGCCACGATACTCTAATACCAAAATGTTTAAAGCTAATTTTAACAAACCGCAATCCATTATTCAATGCAAAATCGCAGTATTGACTCCCATTTAAAAATTTCTTTCGACAATTCTTACAAAAGAAATAAAATAAAACTATTTGAGCATATAAATGAAACTGGAATTCAAACACGATATATTTATTCAAATATATAGAATATCTACACCATAATTTGCATCTATGTTATGCTTCCAAGCATGCAATTCTACTTACAAGACCCAAGTTAATTCCTATTTTAAATTTAGATTCAAAGCTAACTGTAATCCCTTATAAAACAATGCATAATAATTGTAGCAATGATTTCCATCTAAAAATATTTTCCTAGTACAAATATCTAGAAAATATTTTTAAAACTATCGTGACATATTTTCATTGAAAAACAGATGGTCCCATTGTTTAAACGGTCACACTATTAATCAAAATTTGATTTATTTAAATATAACAAGAAATGCACATAATAATTTATATTAACGTTATGCTTCCAAACATGCAAACCCGATTACAGGATAGTTATCCCACTTATAAACCAAAACTAACATGGCAAACTAATGCATAATCACGGCAATGATTACCTTTTAAAGATCTTTTGCAAGTAGAATGGTACAAAGATATCTAGAAAATATTTCAAAAATTATCGTTACATTTTATTGTTAAAAAACAGGTTGATTAGTTTTCTAACCGTTGTGTTATAAATCAAACTGTGATTTATTCAAATATGACAGGAAATCTTTACCATACTTTAAACTGACCTTATATTTCCAGGCATGCAACTCAACTTACTTAAGAGTTATTCCACTTAAAAATCAATTCTAACTAACTGCAAACTATAAAACCTCATAAACCGATACATAATCGCAGTAACAATTTCCATTTAAAAATCTTTTGTTAGTGGAATAGTAACAGCCTTGACATAATATTGTTAAAAAAACAGATGGATATTCGATAACCAAAGAAGAAAATATATGAATATATGGCTTTTAGAGATTAAATGCAGTTTTGTTACCCTTTGCTTCCATTTTTTTCATTTTTTCTTAACTTACATAAGAGTTATTCCACTTAAAAACAAATTTAACTGCAAACTATAAAGTATTACAAACGAATGCATAATTGTAGCAATGATTTCCATTAAAAAATCTTTTGCTAGTAGAATCATATATAGAAATTATCTCAAAAGAAGTCGTGACATATTATTGTTAAGAAACAAATGGATATTCGATAGCCAAATGAAAAAAAGTTATGGATAGATGACTTTTAGAATTTAAATTACAGGTTCGTTACCCTTTGCTTTCGCTTATACTTTTTCCAATGTCCAAACCATGTGCTAAAATACAACTTCATTCTTTATTTATCGCGTGATATTCAGTGAAACATTGTACCGGCGTCTAGACTAAGATATTGACTGAATTGGTTTAGTTCTTTTTCCCGCCAAGCGGAAATTCGAACCATTTCCAGATATCGGATAGTCTATTTCAGTGATCTATTCTAAAGTATCTGACATTTGTAATTGTAAAAAGAAAATATCGATGTGAAAATTACGCTGTCTTAAGCACTTCGTTCTAAAAAGAATAAAAAGAAAAAGAAATGGAAAAAAACCACGAAAGAGTCGTGCAAACCAGGAAGCTGAATAGACATGTCACTAAGTTTTCATTTTCACACATTTAGATTTAATTTATTTCATGTTTGTAAATTTTTACACACTTTTTTTAACTTGACTTCGTGCATGTTTGTAAATTTTTACACACTTTTCAATAACTTGACTTCTGTCATGTTTCGTAATCGATTTTTCATTCACATGTCCTGATGGGTTTGAGTTCTTAAATAATTAAAATACGTTATTATTTTAATGATAAATATTATAAATATGAACAATATTTTATCATTTCCAGAACTTACCTATCATTTTATTGCTACATTTCAATTTAATATTCATTCTATGTGGTTCGGTAGTGAATTTGAGAATAACTGATAAGAAGATTCAGTTATAATTATAATAAAGAATTCTCAAATATATTAAAGAATAAAAATTAGAACGTAATAAAAATAAATAATTTAAAAAAAACACACTTTAACAAGTGCACAAAAAGTAAAAGAATAATTGACTTGAAAAATCATCGTCTGCTTATTAAAACTGTGTGATTTATTTTTCTCATAAAATGAATAAGCTCTTATCTTTCCAAATCTAACGGAAATTAATTAAAAAATGGCGTCTTCGTCAACAATTCCATACACATTAAAATATATAAATATTGGAAAAATTGCCATGCCTGAAATAAATTGCCATGCCGGAAATACATTGTTTTTATTCACGTTCAAAATTGATTTTATTTATCTTTCGTTGTGTAACGTAAGATAAAAAAAACCTAGATAAATATTACCTTTGAAAATTATGTAACTAGATGCAAATTACTCTCTGTTTGAATATATAAAAATGTACAAATACACAATTAAATAGATAAATAATTTCTCAAAAATACCTCCTATATGCTGAAATTCATTTCTTTTTATCCTATTTAAAACAGGTTTGATTTTGCCTTTAAAAACTGGGAGCTAGATAGAAGTTGCAATATTAAATGCATAATTGCAGAAAGTAAATTTGTAGATACAGAAATATATAAATAATAAAATACTATCTTCCGTATGTTAATTCTTTTTTATCTCCTTATTACACATCAATTTAGTTTTGTCCTGTTATAATAGTAACCGGATAAAAATTGTCGTCTGCTTGAGAATATAAGTTGTTTGTAACTTTAATTACCATTGGGCTGAAGGGCAGAGAATGTATATAATTCGTCAAATTGAATGTTAAAATGCATTGTTAAGAATGAAAAATTATTGTTCAATAACACATCTTGACATTGTGAAATAATGATCGTTTATTCTGGGAAAGTTTCATAGGAAAATAAATGTCTGTTGGATAATTAAAAAATATAAACTATAACTGAATAATAACTGAAGTAAACTTTTTCGGAATTCAATTTATTCGTATTTGGAAATTCTATATCGAATTCATATCAGTTTAGTTCATTCAATATTAAAGTACATCCATAAGGAATTCCATGAATTCCGTCAGAAAATCTTCTGTCGACTTCAAACACTTATATTACATTAATTTACTCAAAAAAGTAATGTGTATGTAACCAAGATAAATCATAGGACACAAAATGCATTTTATTAAAAAACTGTAATGTCGTTTTCCTGTCATATTAGTCTTATGGTTTGGAAGAGAGATTTACAGAAGTTCTTACTAGCTATCGGAGAAGGTCAAGCCTATGCCCCTCACCCAGGCTACCATTTGGCGACTACATGAGGCTTTGGCGACAAAATGATGGTTCTCGAATATGCTTGAATTTCGGTCCTATCTTTACTAGGAACAGAGTTATGGAGTATCTTCGAGAGATTTCTACGTGACGTCACATCCTGTCGGAAAAGGTATAAATACCGAGCGAACTAAGAATCAATAATCTCTCTTCGGAGTCTTGTTCGCATTGTGAGTTGGTCAGCTGTTAGACTCTGAGCGCTATTGTTCGTGATGTTACTGTTATGTTAGTGATTTGATGACTGTTTGTGTTGCTAATTTGTGCAAGTGCTGTTCTTTTTGTGATAACTGTGTTTCGAGTTTCTGGGATATTATTGGAATAAAACATGATTTTCAAGTATCCAGCTTATTGGACTGCTTCAACCGTACACCCGCCGTAATATATTTTTTTCCGATTTTCGTAACAATATGTTGTCTCAGTAATACTATGGCATTTATGGGAGAATTTTTAGTTTTAACGGTTTTTATACACATTTATTTATCTTGACTTGCGTTATGTTTATTTTTAAATTCTTCAATTGATTCTTAACTCAGAACAAAAGTAATAAAAAGCTTTAAAACACACATGTATCTCCGTACTAAAAGACAGAATTTTTCTTTATTTTAATAATTTTCTATTTTTTAGCCTTTAATTTTTAATTCAGTATTATAAACATTATGGAAACATGTAATCAGATTTTTCTGAAGTTCGCAATTATGTGGTGCCTCTTTTATGAATCAACACTTACTTACATTAATCGATTGATTAATTGTTTAATTCTGAATACATTATAATAGTGTATTTTCATCGAGAATACGCAAGTGTGCAAAATTTCATAATTCTAGCACATCAAACAATATGTTGTCTCAGTAATACTATGGCATTTATGAGAGAATTTTTAGTAAATAAAAAAATTGATTGAAAAATTATACCTGTTCGAACAGGTATAATTTTTAAAATTAAACAAAAGTGCTTAAGATAATATCTCTTTAATTTGATTCTTTTATAAAAGGTGCTTATTATCTATGACAAAGTTTACGTTTAATTATTCCAAGTATTTAAATAGATTAATTTCTTACAAACGTACCTCGACGGTGCTGGCTAAGAATACCACAAAAAATTTGCATAATGAAATAAAACTCTTTTAGTTTTAAATTGAAAAGTCCATAATAGAAAGAATTCCAGTGTTTACATGTTTCTTTTGAAAAACTCTTTTCCTTGTCGTCTTTACGCGCACTAATGTAAAAATTCAAACTTTATTGAAAGAAGAATAATTAAATACAAAAAAAATTCGTCTGAAATTATTTTATTCCTAAAATAGTTAGCAAAATAGGTTCTAACAAAGAAAAAATTGCAATGAAGGATATCAACGGAACTTTCGAACATTTTTTCAAATTTTGTGATGCTCTTTTGAAGCTTACTAAATTATTCTTTCATTCCATTTATTCCTTCCTTTAAGAAAAAAAGAACATCGAATCAAAATAGAGTTACAAAAACATCTTTCTGGAAAGTCAAATTATATAAAAATACCCAACATATGAACACTTCCGTCCTGACAAGCGTATCTAATTACAAAAATGAGAAAAGTGTTTCTAAAAATGCGAGAAAAAATCATTCCAAAGCTCGGCAAAAAAAACCTTCAAAAGAATCAAATTAAATACCTTAAATACGATTCGAAGATAAATAAAGCAGATAATAAATGTTGGACATAAATAATTGCGAAAGCGTTAAAAAAATTCCAAAACTCCATCGTGCATTAAAGAAACTTAAAAGCTGGAAAGGGGAAAAGTGCATAAAAAACCATTAATCAATTTGACATATTTTTTGCCCGGTTACATTAACCACCGAGTTCCATTTGATGCGGATTACCCAAGCAAATATTAATTGCGTTTTTTGTCACATAAATCAAAGCCCAATTCTCTGTAATGTATCTGAAAAAATGTCATTTACTACTTAACAAATCGTTTTGTATTCCTAATAACTTTACTGGACTATTTTTTCTTTGCATATAAATAATAAAAAAGCAGCGAAAATACGATTTCTACATCAAGATTTGAATAGAGTTACGTATCAGGGCAGGATGCATATTTAGATAATTTTTTTTAATTTGTCGTTTGGCCTTTTTTCGCCGGTATAACAAACGATTTTTAGATTATGCAGATGCGAAAATTGACAAATTATTTTTGATATTAATCGTGTGTCTGCTGCAGCATTTTGCATTAACGATATCTTCTATTTTCAAATCCAATACAAAAAATGTTTCGTATTATTATATAAACCTTTCGGAAATTTTGTGGAGATAAATTCGAGTTATTGATGTAGATTTATTTTTATTCCAAACTTTTTAGATAGCAGATCAAAACATTAGAATCTAGAAAATATTTTTGGTTTTATACTTTTAAATATTTATATTATTATAAATGTGAAGCTGAAATAATATATCTTTTATCTGTGGTTTAAAATATATCATCAATTTACAAAACTTGAAATATGGATTTGATTTAGTCTTTTTCATTGTTTGAAAATCTTTTTCTAATTTTTTTTTTATCATTGCAATAAATAGAAGGCTTTTCAGGTTTATTTGAAAATTGCCAAATTAATATTTAATCGTTTTGTATTTCTAATAATTTTACAAAACTATTCTTCAATTCAAATAAATAATAAAGAAAAGTTGCACATGGAGATTTTAATAGACTTTCTTATCATCACATGATGCATATTAAGATTTTTTAAAATTTATGTTTTGGATTTTCTTTCGCCAGTATAATAAACGGTTTTCAGGTTAGCCAGACATGAATATTGATAAATTATTTTTGATATTAATTGTCTGTCTGGTTATAGATAAAGCAGTATTTTCCATTAATATTATTTTTATTTTTTAATGCATTATAAATTTTCTACTATTACAAAAAGTCGTTAGTAAATTTTAGAGATAAATTCAAGCTATTAATGTACACTTTTACTCCAAGCTTAATACATTATGCATTAAAGCAATATGAGCTACCAAATATTTTTGATTTTATACTTTTAATTAAATATGAAAAAATATATCTTTTATGGGTGTTTCAATATATATCATCGTTCCACAAAACTTGGAACCTAGATTTAATTTTGTCTTTAGTGTTGCTTGAAAATAGATTTTGAGATTTTAATTACTACACAAAAAAGTTTCTCCAGATTATTTAGACATTAAAATTGACAATTAATTTTAATATCTATATATTTGTTTACATATGCATGTAAAGCTACATTTAAATTAACATGCATTTTCGAATACAAATAATATTTCACATCATCATACAAAGTCATTAGAAAATATTGCAGAGACAGATAGACTTTTGTAGGTTATTAAAGATATTATTACTCACAATATTTTTTTATTTCAACCATTTGCATAGTTATAAATGGAAAGTTTTATAATCTTCAAATATATTTTAAAACATGCTCCCATTTTCCGAAATCTTAAAATCCGACAGCAATTTCTTTACTATCTAGCTTTCTTAAAATCGCTTACGAATTTTACAATTTTAGAAGATGAAAATACTTGATGAAACTTTTTATACATGTACAGTAAAGCTTTCTCATTATACTGAAATGAGCGTTTTTTCAAAATCTCAACTTTATTTTTTTTGCAATTTTTGTTGTGCCAAAATGGGGTAAAATTTCACTATGTCAGTTTAAATATTTTGTAAATTTATAAAAAACTAACCAAATGCTCATTTCAGTATAATGAGAAAGGTGTACGTTAAAAAACTTCAAACGTGTATCTATAAGAGGCTTTGAGGAAAGGTACATCGAAGTGGCCAATTTAACATTTTTTGTTTAGAAACAAAAAAATTTGTAAAAAAATTATTTTTTTGCTTTTTAAAAAAAAATCATTTCAGTATAATGAGAAAAATGTACTTTACTTGTATAAAAATTTTCAAATATGAATCTATAACATATTTTGAGAAAAGGTACATCGAAGTGGCCAATTTAACATTTTCGGACTTAGAGTTCCAACTCCCATTAAAAGCAGAAAAATTGGGCATATTATTGTATATTCAGCATATATTGCATACTGACGATATATTGATATTGTTATTTTTCTATTAAAGAGATGACATTTTAAACACTTAACACTTTTTTTTACTTGGTTACTTTAAGAGGTACATCGACGATATTTGTCTTTCTGAACATCCAAAAATCAATAAAACACTCGAAAAGCACAACTTGTGTGGTAAAATGTATTTATTCTTGCATAATCAGCACCTGGAACTACATAACTTCAAAAGCTCAATTTTACATCTAAACAGAGTAATGTTTTACTGTTGCCACAACCTAGCTACTAAAATAACACAGTTAGATAGAATAAGAAATAAAATTTAGCAATTTTCATCCAAAGAAAAAAATAAACATATGATTGTTTTTATTAAAGTCGTTTGCTGTTATTAATTTGATATAATTTTCAACACTGTGTTTGGTTTATTTCTAATAATGCATCTGTGTTTCTCTTCGGCTGTTTTATGCGACAGTTCTGTTCCTGTAAAAAAATTCTTCCTTTCTACGTACGGACGTTAGTTCAGTTCATGACAAATATTTTCCAATATAAATCAGCAAAAAATCTTTTTTTTAAATTTTTATGTAAGTAAAAATAGATTTTTATGTAGATGAAGTTTTTTTTTTTTCGCTGCCAAAACGTTTTTTTCCTTCAAACAAATTTGTGTTTTTTTATGTAGGTGTATGAAAGTTAGATGCCTTATACCTCAAATTAGTGTTGCAAGAAAATATTTTTCCATTTAAAAAATGAAAATTAATTAAGTTTTAAATATTCCCTGTTTAATTAAATTTTATTGCCATTGAAGCTAGAAGAAAAATTAAAATATTTGTCTTCAAAATGCGTTTCTGTCTAAAAAGTTCTTTTTTTACATGTTTATTCTTTCTCTATGATATAATTAATTTAAGACATAAAAGAAGATTTTCTTAGAAATTTGTTAATATAATAGTATAATGTAATTAAAAGAAAATAGATAGCTATTTCATGTGCAAATATATTATGTTCGTGTGTCTAGTTATATTATACATGGATGTTAGAAGAAGGGCCTTTTTTATTTTTTTTCTATATTATATATACCTCTCACATATTATCTATCAAATATAATATCTAATATAATATAAATCTAATATCTAATATAATATCTAATATAATATATAATCTAATATAATATAAAAATATTCAATATTTAAAGAATAAATAGAGTTTGTTCTGCTATAAAAACACTTTACCCAAAATAAATATTAAAGAAATATAAAGAGTATTATTAAAAGTTTTCCGTCGACAAAATTTAAAAGAAAGTATTCTGTCCACATTTTAATTCCTTTCAAAATATTCATTATTAATTACATTTTAATGTAATTTTGAAATATGCAAGACAATTATGCAAGATAAATTTGAAATATGAAATATGCTTAAATTAATTTAACAAGGATATTTTTTCACTGTTATTTTGAAATCAGTACTTGTCCTTCCTCTTGGGAAATATTCATATAGGATAATGTTTCCTTTTCTTCAAAGCAAATTGGTTTTTAATTTATAAGGAGCCAAATGTTTTATTTAACTTTAAAAATAGTGATAAAAACGTGTTGAATTTTATAAAAATGACGTTTTGCTCATGAATGATGCTTATGAATAACCCTAAACATAGAAAATCGTAATGCAGCCTTTCAAGCTATGATTTGTTGAAGGAAATATATTGAGACGAAATCAACAAACATTTTTTGAAGGATTAGAATTTGTCCCTTTCTGAATAAAAATTAAAATCCATTACCGATATCTCGCGAATTTTTATTCTGGGCCATGCTTTATAGATATGTCAAATGTTTGATTTTT
>BGPR01009092.1:675-10985 GCA_013235015.1 Araneus ventricosus
TCATTACTTCGTTCAGTTACGTATTGCTATGCTTTATTTTATCTGCTTAAATGGTATTCAATAAAAATTTTTTCTAACCTTTTTAGTACAACCAGAGATTCTTCATATTTCTGCAACAAACATAATCAATGTGTCTTCTATTCATAATTTATATATGTTTTTTTTGTGATATTTATTTCGGTCTGAATTGAATAAACAGGATTTTTTGTGAATAAAACAAACACAATAATATTTATTCGTGTTAACTACTTTAAAGAAACATTAAACTGAAATGTGGATATAAGGATTTCTAGATATTTGATTATGTACAAAAACTTCTCGAGGTTTCTTACCTATTCATGCAATAGGATTTTGAACTGTCAGGAATACTAATAAAGTTTTAAACTTCAATATGTCTTGTTGAATTACCTGAATGAAGAACAAATCTTGTTTAGAATCAATATTTATACATAATACCATAATCGCTATTTTCCAACGTGTAATACTAATCTCAAAAAATTATTTCAAAATTTTTCACAAGTATACATTCATAAATAAAATCAATGTTCATTTTCAAATAACCTTATTTTACTATAGAAATATACTAATAATGCTGTTTTAAATATAACCTATATAAAAGAGCATTATTAGTCTTTTACACATAATGATGCATTATTATATTTCGAGCAAGTATTCAAACAGATTTCATATATATCCTGAAGCTCCTTGCTATGCAGCTACTTATAAAAGTGAACTGGCATTTTAAATAATTCTTTGCTGATATATGCTTAGATGTTTTTAAAAGTCTAAATATGCACATGACACATTCACATATTTGCTTTTCAAAAAATTCATAATCTGCGTAGTTGTAAATTGTAGTACGCATGCAGATACAATCATTTTAAAAAAATATGGGTCTCCTTTAAAGACTGAATACTTTTAAAAATATGTACAAAATAACATTACAATTTTTATACATAACGGTTCCTTGTTTACATTGGACGAGAAAGAAACATTCAATACATATTTTTATATGGAGTGATGAAGATTCTTATAATTAATGGTTTCTGCAAAGATAAAGCCTTCTAAAATATCCATATCTGAATAAAATATTTATAGATAATTTTTTAAAATTATTTTCAAACTATACAAATATTGAGTGAATTTCAGTCCATTATTTTTATTTATGAATGGTAATGTCTTTATAGAAATAGTACAATAAATGATTATTTAAGTTACTAGATTCAATCAGCATTAACCAGGTAACATAAAACTTTTTTGTACAATTCCTGAGGTGTAGTTTGAAGATGACAGAACAACTTCCAATAGAGGCACTTATTATTTTTTCCATTTGCAGTGAACATTATAAATGCTGGAGGACTGGCTCTTGAGACATATGATAATGAATCTACTTCCGCAACATGCCTCTGAAATCTTCTATCCACAATGTGAAGGACATGGTGCACACTAATAAAGCTCCTATTTATTCCAGTGCATGTGCTTAATAATGATAAACAATGTTGTTGAAGAAAATTTTGATTACGGAAGATATTAAGTATCTGATAAGCAGATTTTAGAATTCAAAAATGAAACTTCAGAATTTATAAACCCCTAAACTGGTATTTTAGAAAAAAAAAAAGTATTTACAAATGGGATTCAAAATTTAAATTCTTATAAATACAGAGAAACTGGTTGCTTTTTTTGCAATTAAAGTATTTACGAATGGTGATTGAAATTAAAGCATCTAAAATATGTGCTATTTTGAGGGAAAAATGTATTTGTGAAATATGCTTCAAAAATGAAAACATAAATTTATAAATAATCAAAATGTATTTTGCAAAAAGTATTTGCAGAGTGAGGATTGTCAATGAACATAAAATTTTAAGTTTATTGGTCATTTTCATTATATGCATTTATTATGTTTTATGTATTAAATTAATGTTTAAACATAAAACATTAATTTTAATACATAAGGTATAATATTTTAAATTAAAGTTCTGACCAAATTCTTTTTTACAAATTGCTATCAGGATTCAAAATAAAATATTCAGAACTTAAACAGGATCGGAGGGATAATTTATATTTTCTGATTTGAAGGAATGACACTTAAAATGAAATAATTTTGAAAACTGTTTATGTTATACAGAGGGTTTGTGAAATTTCTGATTCTTATTTCTCAGAATTCCATGCTACAAATCAGCCAGTCTTGTTTGGATTTAATGAGGAGTGATTTACTCTCTTCACATGTATTAATATTATGTAAAATTTTTTGTTGTAAAAAATGGGAAAGAAAAAAAAGCACTTGCTTGAACTTTTAATGTTGAAAAAGATAAAAGTGTACTGTGATGTTGAGTATCAGAATGACAATGTAACCAAATTGGAAAAAACACGTAAAAAAAATGTTTCAAATATTCTGTTGGGTTAAAAAAAGGATCAATAGAAAAATTAATATGTTTTAAACAATTCAAACTATGAAAACTACATCAAGCTTTTAGTTTTCAAGAACATTTAAGTACTGATTGTGATGATTCAGATGAACCCCGCCTAGCGTAAAACCACCTGGTACATCTTCAAATAATATAAAAGTTTCAGGAATAACTTATTATTCAACAGCATTCACTAATTTTTAAAAGTATAGAACTGAAACATCTGGTAACTTTTCATCAGAATTTGTCTGGTTCTTTGACTGATTAATCGAAAAAGAATTATGAACAATTGTATCCTTCGGTTTAGTTTCCATTATCAGCTCTTTAAATTTTAAACCAAATACACATTCACTTTTAAAAAAATTAGTTTAAGAAAGAGTTTTTTTAAGCTAAAACAACTCTTTTTTTTAATAAGCAACAAATACAAATATTCATTTATTCACTGTAATTAAAAAGGGTATTTTCATTTAAAGCATGTATTTTATGTTAGAAGCATGATGTATTGCATTTGATTTTATGAATAAATATTTTAGTTTTATAAAACTTAATTAGTTTAATTTTTATTGCTAAATTTTTGATTATTTAAAATTAAATTATATTATTTATCTGAGTATCTATTTAAAACCATTATATCTTTTTATATGAATAAAGTGAATTGAAAAAATAAATACGAATTAGTATTTACCATTAAAAATAAAACCAGGTATTTTACACCACTGATTATAGACTTTGTTAGGAATTATTTTCAATGAAAAAGCTTTAATTGTGGCTCTACTTTTGTTTCTTTTTTATCGTCAAAATCCACTGATTTGCACAAAATTTAATTTTTTCAAGAGTTAAATCTTAGCAACACTGAAAATCATCTACACAGTGTTCCTGCGTGAGATTTGCTACATCCTAGCAATATACCATTTTATTTTTTAGTTGAACTTTTTAGAATCGTTGAAGCGAATCCTCTGAAAAAAAAAAAAAAACCCACCGCGCAACGGAAGATTGCATCCTTGCTCCCTCATTGGGTGTGTGGTTTTCTCCGATAGTGATTCTGTATATGGCATTCTGATTGGTCAGAGCAATGGAAATTTTATAATTTTAATTTCTTTGTATTGATTAATTTTCGTCGATCCAATGTAGAACATTGAATTATAATTTTTTGATTTCATATTCTTTTCTTTGGTTAATTTCAAAGAGTTTCACCCAACCTAATAATATTGGTTGAACATGGCAGGCATGTCCTGCGGCCTATAGCGTTCGGAATTAGCTGTACAGTTACTGTCGACCAAATTTTTGGAGTACCAAGTGCTCGAGATTCACACTCTTTAATGTTCTCGCACATAATAGTTGAGACTCTCGCCTTTTTTACGGTTTGTTTGATTAACTTTTCGTTTGAATGCACGTGAGGGCTATTACAGAGAGACTTCACTAATTTTGAAATATGTTCACATGATGGAGGCCTTCAAGATTCTTCTCGTCCACATGAGGGTTTTCATCCCATCCCTATT
Organism: Araneus ventricosus; assembly: GCA_013235015.1. Classification (NCBI taxonomy): domain Eukaryota; kingdom Metazoa; phylum Arthropoda; class Arachnida; order Araneae; family Araneidae; genus Araneus; species Araneus ventricosus. The sequence continues at coordinate 4,580 of BGPR01009092.1, forward strand.
AACGCAAGATATTGTACGATATCTCTACGGCGTTTTCGATATTCTGAATACCGCACAATATCGCGAAGATATCGTAGAATATTGTAGGGCATCTTATACTATAGGGCCAGATTAAATGTACCTCAAATCTGAATATATGACAGATCTGCGATGGAGTGGGACCAATTCACATGAACTTTATAATCAAATAATAATCATAATGAATACTCTTCCCAGAGTCACATCGATAAAGTTCAATGACAGGACCGCAGGTAATAATGCTGTCCACGCATAATAGACCTCATCACGAGCACCACACGGGCGGTTTAGTTTAGTTACATTAACGTCCGTTTTGAACAACACGAGGGCTATTTTGGGACGGATCTCGTCATTTTGAACCACGGTCAGATGACGAGGATGACACTGAGCCGGCACCCCTCTCTAACTTTCACGCCACACCAACGGGAGGACGTTTGGCCACCTACGTATGATTTAGCATGCGACAGGCTCCATACACGGCGGATCTTCAGTGGAATCGGGTTTCGAACCTGGAGCCCTCCGGCCCCAAAGCCGAGACCTTGCCACTAGGCCACCGCGGCCTCACCACATGGGCGGAACCCTCTCGAAGGAAGTACGTTGCGTCATCGGTGATGGACTGTTAATCATTCAACACCACCATTTATTCACCTGAAACCTACTTACTTAAATGGCAACTTCTTATCTTCTGCAAGAAGCGCAAAGATAAATTATTTCACGTGCTACTTGCTTGACGTGTATCACGTGACAGCATGACACAACCCATTGGGTACGAGAATCGCGGTCCTCCAATCACCGATCCGACATTCTGGCATCGGACCATTACAACAACGGGGGCGTATTATAGAATCTCAGTTCATAATAAATTAACTGAGAATTATTTAAATTTCTAAAGAAACATAGAAGTTAATACAAGAAAAAAAAATCACATTAAAAATTATAGAAAGAACATAACTATGAATCAAAGGAAATGCTTGGATTTCTTAATAATATATAAATATGGCATTTCTTTTCTGGAGGTGGTAAGATGAAACGGGCAAAACCGCTTTTACAATGAGTATATCGATTCCTGACCTACTTTTTTCATTTTTTTTTCGCGATGAATCTTGTTCAAAATGCTTTTAATAAAAAATAATAATGAAAATAAGATACATAAGAAAAACTTCTCACATGTAAAAAGAACTGTTAATGTAATAAAAGTTTACAAAAAATGCAACAGAGAAAGTATTCGAAAAAATCTAAATTATATGCTACCCTTTTAAATTCAGTGATACCATTGCTTTTCCGGTTTGAGAATTTCTTTCGCTCCTTTAAAAGCATGGAACTATTTTACTTCGCAGATGATACGATCAATCCTTGTATCATCAATCACCATGGGTGTGCGTCGGATCTTTTGTTTCGTATTCCTCCGCCCACCGGTTCGCGCAAAGCGACATGGGCTTTCTTTTTGTTTATAAAAAAATTTTTCCCGCTTTTTCTTGCTCGAGCTCTAAATGTCGCTTAGTAGTTATTGATTATCTTTTAAAGAAAAGCATTTTCTCTCCCTATATGTGGCTATGTATAAGTGTGTTTTGCGATGTTCAGTTTTTTTTGTTCCTTTTAAGAATGGGGGCTTAAGTCTTCTTCGTAATATGCAAACAGATATTCTTTGTTTTTGTTCTAGAATATGAGAGAGCGAAAAAGTGCATACAATGGAGGGCTTCAGAATTGTTTTATATCGGAGGATTTATCAGCAAGATTGGGGCTGCATCGTCTTTTGTTTGTTTTAAAAATCTTATCTATTGTTTTTAAAATTTACGGTACGAAATAAAGTAATTTATAAGCCTTTTAAAAGTGACCTTTGGTAAATTACGGAACGCACCATGGGAATTTTTTTCGTAAAGAATCCTTGATTTTCTCTCTTTATCTGAAATTTTTATTTTGTTCTCATGATTTTAGCCTGGTATTTTTCCTAAATTAGTATTTTTTGCATAATAAAATAGAACTTAATGAACTTAATAATCATAAAATAATAAGATTATGAAATAGTCTTTTATAAAAAAAATAATATGTAACTTCTTTGTTGGAGCTCTGTAGTGAAAATCGTTGGACATAGCAGACAAATTCCAGATTAAAACTTTTCCGTATGTACTGAACTTCAGCCGGTTTTCTTCAAATTTAATTTATATTGCAAATTATTTATATTTAAATAAAATGAATTTTGGTTTTCGTCTGTAACTTTTAATTTAGTTATGTATTACGGACGAGTTTTCTTTTTATTTAGGTAATGTAGAACAGCTGCTATACTAACCGACTTCTGTTGTAATGCTTTGGCAATGGGAATCTTTAAAATTTCAATACCGTGTTTGAAGACATTAATTAATGTTTAAAATAGAGTTTTTTTACTTTTATGGCTTCAGGATACTTTGAAAATACAGTCGACGCTCGTTATAACGACCCTCAGCCTCTCACGGCAAAAGGTCTTTATAACGAGTGGTCGCTATAGTGGATATAATTAAAAATGTACACGTGCAAGCTCAGCAGTTCCGTAAAAATAGGCGATTTTTAAAGAGATTCCAACTAAATACTCAACTTATTTTTTTTTTTTATCATTCTTACTAAAAATAAAATTTTATCAATTAAAAATATATTTCTAAAACAGATTTTAAAATAGAAAATAAACGGCGGACTTGCAAAACATTTATTTTCTAAACAAAAAAAATCTGAAATGGTTGCTTGTCTTTTCTACATATGTGATTTTTGCAAAACATAATTTTCCATTTCAGTTAAAGATGATAAATAGTGTTTTGTATTTTCTTGCCTTCAAAAAAAAAACATTTTCAAGTCTCAATAGCACTTGAAACATTTTTTTAAATTCTAGGCTATTCTAATTTCCGCGCTGTGGTGAGTGGTAATTTTTCCGCCCTGTCAAAGTTGAACTGCAATACTGAAGACTCTACATCTACGAAGCTTGTCAATACAATAATCAATTTCATTTCAAGTTACACGTTTAGAAACATGTTCTTTTTGGAAAAATACCGGGAAGAGTGTCCATTGAATTCGGACCTTGTATTGGGATTAGACGACATTGGACGGTCGTTATACCGGAAGTAAAATAACATAGAGTGCATAGAGAAAGACAGTTGGGGATTTTATTACTGGTCGTTACAATGGAACGGTCTTTATAATGTGTGGTTGTTATAACGAGCGTCGACTGTATAAATTTCATATTCCTATTGTTGTAGCTCTCAATGTCTACTTAACATCAGAGCCTCATTTCGTAGAAAGGCTGCCATAATTGTTCGTTATCGCTCTTTTTGCTGACTTCTAAGGCTTGTTTGGCTGTTAAATTTTTAACCAAACGATTTAACTTGTCACTGGCGGTTAAATTTTTAATCAAATGATTTAGCTAATTTCATCATTCCATTTGGAATTCATCCGTTTTAAATAAAAAGAATTAAACTAATTCAAAGAACACAGAATTCAACGCTTTGTGTACTAAAGAAAGAACTGGCTTGATATAATATCCAAATGGATTTAGCGATTGCTGCAGAAAAGTTACCGGAAAACGGTCTGTGAATCCAAAATAAACAAAACAGAAAACTCCTCCATATTGTTACAAACATGGAAAGTCGCTTGCCAGCAATGTCAATCTTATGGTTGGGAAGAGAGTTTTACAAGGTTAAGCATGGAGTGACGGAAAGCGCCTGTTCCAGGATCCCTGACTTGGCGACCACTTTGGCGACTTGTCGAAAAATTTGGCGACCTTGGCGACAAATAGATGATTCCAGCAAATGCAACCCTTTTCTCGATATTTCTATTAGGAAAGGGAATACACGAGAAAACTCCATGTGACGTCACGGTCTGTCGAAGAGAGTATATAAGGACGGCGCCTGGATCAGAGGAGTGTTGTTAGCTGCCTCCTGATTGGCTATCCACCAACTCATACATAGCGACACCCCTCTGATACCTGCAGTCTGCTTCCTGACTACGAAGAACTCTCTTCTCTTCTGTGACCTCTTGCTTCCCACTTCCAGACAGGAGATCTAAAAGCTTATGTCAACTTATTAAAAGTCTTGCCTTCGCAAGCTTCTCTTATGATCGGAGATGGCCCCTGCGGGGCTAGGCTCTCCGTTAACCTACAATTACCAGAGGAGTGATGTTGACCCATTGGGAACGACTTGAGAGTTTCGTCCGCAGTGCGAGCTAGGAAGCTGGTGAGCTGAGCGCTATTGAAAGTGCAGTTATTGTCGTTACTAGTTATTAGTTATTTGCTGACTGTTTGTGTTGTTAGATAACAAAGTGCTGAACTGTTATTACCTGTGAATTGTTGTCTGTTTACATTGGTAATCTGTGCAAGAACTATTGTTTCCTGTACCTGTGCTACGTGTTTTCCTGCATATTTGTAAATAAACCTTCATTCTCCATTTTCCTGCGTGTTGGACTGTTTACACCATACACCCACAGTAAGACTTTTGCAACACTATGTTAAAAAAAATGGTGTCGCTTTCTTAATGAAGGCGATTCTACTTACGTACATGAAAACATATGATAAACATTGTAATCCTATGTGATAAAAGATTACATTTCCCTAAGTCTTTTACCAGTTTTGTTGGAAGAATCCTAACATGAAGCAATTTTATTTATTTATACAATCTGCGGGCTCCGATAAGGTAACAGCTTCAGGATAGGAGGGTTTCATATGATGAAGCTAACGCCGAAAGTTAAACGTCCTCCCACTGGTGTGGCATGGAAGTTTGGAGAGTGGGCTGCTGACTTAGGTCCTCATCATCTGCCTATGGGTCGGAATTGCGAGGTACTTACCAAAATAGCCTCGGCGTTGCTTCAAAATGAAATGGGCTTTATTACAACTGAAACTTGTAAAATTTACTACAAGTGAAGATTCCAGAGTTAGGTCTCTTTTCAAACAATGCATCTTTGATATAGAGATTTTGACACCTAATTTACAATCGGTTCCAAAACTTGAAATATACAGCACCTATAAATGGTTCGAACCATAATTATGATGAACACCAATCATTTATTCAAACGCGATCCTTGCCGTTCTGGGTCAAAATCACCGTCAATGCCTTCTCCTATTTACATAAACACAGTTAATCGCAATCTATATCTCTCTCTATATATACATCTGTCTGGTCGCCGAGCCCATTCCTACCCGTCACTCTCTCTGGCCGTAATCACAATCTGCAAAACATCTGGCGAGAGAGTTCTCCCTTTCTGCAACTGCCCTCGGGGGAACCACTCTCGGTACTCTTTGCCACCAAATAATAGCCAACGCAGCACACAATCATTAATTCGAATGCCCTCATCGTGCTTTGATATCCGAAGCATACCGTAATGCTCCTAAATTTGGCGAAGAGAGTCAACATGCTTCGCTGCGCGCGCCCCGGGCGAGATGTTGGATTATTGGGGAGTCTAATTGCTACATCGGCGACTCTTCCAGGATGAATTTAACGAGTGGACGGACGTGATGGATGTTGCGGCTTGCGTTGGGTTGATATATTTAAAATCGAAAATGTAGAAAAAAGTAGAGCCCTGGCAAGAAATAGAGACTTAATCACTTAAAGCAGTCAGAGAAAATGCCTCTGCTGGAATCTGAATGTTTTGAATAATAGTATTAAACCAGCCCTGGTTCTAACGTGAAGGCACTAAGCTCTAAATTGGGGTTTCTTAAAGTGCGGGTAGTGATATAATGAGGAGTCGTATTCGAAAAAATGTCAAGTGTCTTCAGCTTTCAGTAAGCTCTTAATTGGGATTTCTTAAAGTGCGGGTAGTGATATAATGAGGAGTCGTATTCGAAAAAATATCAAGTGTCTTCAGCTTTCAGTAAGCTCTAAATTGGGATTTCTTAAAGTGCGGGTAGTGATATAATGAGGAGTCGTATTCGAAAAAATATCAAGTGTCTTCAGCTTTCAGTTTTTTTCTATGTCCACTCTTTCTGCACATACAGTCGACGCTTGTTATAACGACCCACAGCAAAAGGACTTTATAACGAGTGGTCGCTATAGTGGATATAATTAAGAAATGTACACATGCACGCTCAGCAGTTCCGTAAAAATAGGCGATTTTTAAAGAGATTCCAACTAAATACTCAAATTATTTTTTATCATTGGTATTAAAAATAAAATTTTATCAATTAAAAATATATTTCTAAAACAGATTTTGAAGTAGAAAATAAAGGGTGTTATATACTTACAAATGATTTATTTTCTAAAGTAAAAAATCAGAAATGGTTGTTTGTCTTTTCTGCATATATGATTTTTGCAAAACATAATTTTCCATTTCAGTTAAAGATGATAAATAATGTTCTGTATTTTCTTGCCTTTCAAAAAAACATTTTCAAGTCTCAATAGCACTTGAAACATTTTTTTTTATTCTAGGCTATTCTAAT
>BGPR01009092.1:19569-39276 GCA_013235015.1 Araneus ventricosus
AGGGGAAAAACGTAAATGAATTTTTTTCGTGATTTTGAGAGAACATGAGGTCCTGAGTGAACTATAAATAGCACCTTCTCCAATGGGCTAATTGGGCTGTAGACCAGCGGCGAAAATGTTCGAAAGGCGCCTGTAAGTTTACTAAATTGATTTTACTTAATTTTTCACATTCCATGCCTTCATGTTAACGTAATGTATGTTAAGCGGAAACTTGTAAGATGTTTCTGTACGAATTAGCAAGTTCATAGTTAAAAATTGAATCATGTCCAACTGTTGTTCCATTTGCAATAACACTACTATGGTAATGTAGAAAAGTTATATTTTCTGTGAAATAACGATTCAGGTCCATGGTTTAATTTGTATCCACCAGGCTTCAAGAACAACTAGAAGTCCTCTGTTATTTTAAATGCAGCTAATCAGATTTGAGTCTGTTTTTTCAGAAATGAATTTCGTGGACCGGGGGTTTATTTTAACTCTGAAACGTCCATTTGTCCTTTTCTTTGAAGTAATAACAGCTAAAAGTCAAACGCTTTTTTTCTCCAACAGATTACGCGAAATGTAAGCAAATTGTACCATGCTAAATTACTGACAAATTCGCACTAAATGATGCACATGCATATTTAGATGACTTGCGCAGTTATGTTTGTACGGTAACTACGATGTCACGTGATTCGTAACCGTTTTCCCACATTGACATTCCCGGTTTATATCGGATAACTGAGACTCTATTGTAAAAAGAATACAATGCAATATGTCGGATAGCTTAGACTCTATTGTAGAAAGAATACAATGCAATATGTTGTGTATTTTGATGAGAGAATTTTAAGTTTCCTAATATTTAGAAATGGAAGGGACTTAAATTCGGAGAAAGTCAAATCATGAACATCTGGAAGTGACAATGACTTTCCCAGAAAGTATGTTGGCAACTTTCCAACACATCAGAAATCGGTTGCAGTGTACCTTCGAATTCTGCCTTCCAGTAAATCTCAAATCCAACATTTGTCAAGGAATTCAACAATGGTGTCATAAATATGGAAATGAACATAACGAGACTTGATTATGCCTTCTTTCAGAAATAATAACACGATAACAAACACATATAATACATACACCAACTATTAGCGTTTAAAGTTTTCTTAACGTACTTTAGTTCCTTTAGTCACGTAATAAAGTTTCTGCGATAATAAAGAAGAATAAACATAACCTAACTTTTTCTGATAACTCTCATGATGTGGAATTGCATAACACGGTAAAAAAAAACAGCTTGCCATAGCATCATTTCATACAAATATTCTTGAAAAGAGTTTTGTTCTGAATATTTAATTTTTCTTCTTTTCTACAAGAAAATATTTAGAAAGATTTCGATAACTTTTGTATAATACCAGATCCTTGCTTGGATTTAATTTGTTAGTGAAAAGGACACTTAATTTTCATTGTTTCCTTCTGGCGCTAGGAATACCAGTTCTTTACTACGACTTTCTGTTGGGCTTATCTAACAAGACGGAAATTGTGGTTATCTTAAATCAATGATTCTTAATTCATTGGAGCGTTTCCTTCGAGGACGGTAATGGCACGCGCACACAAAAAAAAGCCCATCTTGAATTTCGAATCTCTAGTTTAGAACATCATAGAATGATAATGTTTTATACCTGATTCGCCTGCTTGATTGTATCAGCCGTTGTATTCTATGCGTAACGATTTTTACATCACGTAATTAACAGAAAGAATGCCAGCCTAAAAACATTATCACGTTAATAAAAGCGAAAGTGAAAATTCTGCTTTGAAGTTAATGCCCAAAGAAAGCAATTTTTTTAACCATAACCTTAACGCTGGCAAAAGGTCACGAGTGAAAGATTTGATAAAAGAAAAAGATTGGTTTGAATTTAATTATAACAACGAAAAGCATTGCTGCAAATTGTGTTTAAAATTAATTTTGAAAAAATATTAAAATAAAAGAAAAAAATTACACCTAAATAAAATTAGTATGATTGAAAAGCTAATTTCTCAAATTTTAAAACTTTGTAAAAACGATTTTTGTCCGATAATATGCTCCAAAGTTATTGAGCAGAAATGCTAACATTTCGATTAATGTTTAATTAATTAAAAATGTAATTAAAGTTTTGAAAAACTCTTTCGAAGGGAGCATCTATTCAGGGTCATATTGAGCCTTTGAAACGTTCCGTGCAAAAGTAAAAAATTACTCCCCTGTGGAACTACAATGTAAGCATGATAAAAAAAAGTTATTTTGTCTTTTTTACATTAGCAAACATCCAAAAAACAACAGTATAACTTAATAATTGACACAAATACTTATAATAACTTTACACTTAAAATATTTCATTTTAAAAAACAGTTTACAGGAGTATAATTCAGACGATTTTTTTACGAACTTTTAGCTCAGAGAATTCTCTTATTAATTGAGAAACATCTAAACTGTTACTCAGGTCATACTCAATTTTTAATATAATAAAGAGGTCTGACAATCTTGTTTGAGATGTTGTTCTTCGCAAATAGTTCTTGACTATTTTTAATTTGGAAAAACTACTTTCCCCAGATGCAACACTTATTGGAAGAGTCAGTAAAATTCTTAGAGCAATGTTCAAGTTTGGAGAAAAATTCATTTTTGTTATCAATTTCAAAACTTCCAAAGGTGGCAAATCTTTTCCCAAGTCTTAAATGCCCAGTGTTGCCTTTCAGCAATATACCCAATTTTGGCTTCTAAAATCTTGAGAATAAGACTGAAGCTCTAATGCCTGTTGTTGCCAATACGGCACATACTGAAAATTTTATTAAATCAATTTACAACGTACAGATGGCAGCTTGAGTGCTGATAAAGAAATAAAAATCAATTGATGTTTTTCACTTGAGGCTGCAACTTTTTTTATTCGTTTGTACGCCTGAAAATACCATGTTTTATTCTACAATGTTGAAGAAAATTCCTTTTCAATATTATTAGTTATTAAAATTCCTCTGTGTTTAATATTATAGAATTTTATTAAGGAATTTTTTCTGAAATAAAGCCCAGTTTTGACAGTTGGTAAGAAACTTACTTTTTAGCCATAAACCATACTTAAAACAAAATAGGATTTTTAAAAGTATTTTTCCCCTGTTTTATTCTAGAAATGAAAGTCAGAAAACACTTTCAAATCGGACTTTTAAGGGTTAAATTTGGAATTCATTCCGCATTTAAAGCTTAACACAACGTGCTGTAGATGACATGCACAGTTACTTTTTTCGTGTCAATGTGACGTCAAGCGTATCGACGCCATTTATTATTCTCGAACAGAACTTCAAAAAACCAATCCTAAATTACATTAAAAACATTTTGCTGAGATTTTTTACAATGAAAAATGAAACCAAAAATCTAGCTAAGCGATATGTTTACAAATCACTAACTTTTCATTATTGAATATAAATCTGAAAATGAAGTTCAAGCGAAGCTTAGAATATGATTATCTTTATTTTGAAGTTATTTAGCTGCTTATTAGTGGTATTTAAGATACCCAAAAATGACGTGTCTGTGGTCGGGTTACAATTCTTGCAACAAATTTCTTGTTTCATCAAAGTTTTCTAAAGACTCTCTACTCCTAATAAGCAATTATTTTTCTTTAATTCCTTTAGAGAAACTGACACCAATTATTTGGCAAAATAAAGGCTGTGAAAAATGAGAAGTTCGTAGAAAATATTTTCTTTCATTTTTTTCTTCTTTTCAACTGATACAAGGAAATTGATACCATAGATAAATTAGTGAAAAAATGTATTTCTAGTTTATTTCGTTACTTTGTCGTATTTCATACTTACTCACAATCTTGGAACAGAAAAAGCTTCATTTTTCTTACAAATAAATTTGATGAAAACAGATGAGTAAGAATACATTCAATAAGTTTGATAAAAGTTCGCCATTAATCTTCGGATTTCCTTTAAAAACTATTAATATTTCATATTGAAAACATTGTGAAAAATGCAATCTTTCTTAGAAACTTCTTATAACGATTTACCGAATAGTTGTCACACTTCTTAAATGCATTTTTTAGTAAATTTCATAAATATTTCCAAGTGTTTATGATGCTTGATCATTTATCATTATTTATTTTTATCAACTGCTTATTTTTTGTCCATTGATACGCGCAAAATTTTGTTTAACACTCTCAAGCCCAAATTATTATTTGCTAGTAAAAAAATGTATAAAAAATTTAGATATAGATAGACGAGATGGTAAAAACAACACCAACATAATGTTTAAGTCTGCTACTTCTTCTCCACTTTTTGCCAAGCATCCTCTCGGAAGAAGTACCAACAATATAATAATAAAGATATATATCTATTTTATGTTTTAGAAAATATATTTAAAAAATATCATAAAATAAATATTCGAAAGAAGAAAAAGTTGAAGAATTCTTTAGTTTTTGTAACGTGGTGTGGAATTTAAATGCCCACCAGTTACCTGTGTGTTAAGGCATGACATGGCTGACGAATACGAGTAGAAGGAAGGTCATAGGCTGTGCTCTTAATCAGCAATATTTAAAAACTGGTAAAGTCGTGTGCTTTATCGACGAATTGCACGTTGCGGCGGCTGGCTTTTCTATCAAACGAAACACAAATGTAGACCTGTGTTCCCTGAAAGGTTTCCAGGAAGGTAACCTCTCACCCATTCATAGGAGCTAAAGTCAGACTTCTAGATGAGGTTCTACTAATGTGGTCCAAGGTCACTTTGATCAACAGAAGATGCCTTCACTCTTGTAGTCGGTTAGATATGTTTGACCAAGACTGGATTGGATCCACAATCATTATAGAACTAAGCTCTATTTACTGTTTATATAGAATGCAATGTTCTTTTTAATGAGCAATTGATACCAAGATTATTCATTTGAAAGCTCGTTGAATTCTGCCATTTAATGTTATTCTAGAATATAATATTAATTGCCTTTTTAAAACAATAGTTGATATAAAAAATAATGAAATTTGTTTGAATGCAAGATATTGGTGTGGTTTTAATAGTCCAGGAGTCGTTAAGACGACTATATTTCGCCAACAAGTCAGACATTAAAATACCCTCGATTCAAATTGTATTTCCAGTCATTAAGACGACTATATTTCGCCAACAAGTCAGACATTAAAATACCCTCGATTCAAATTGTATTTCCAGTCATTAAGACGACTATATTTCGCCAACAAGTCCGACATTAAAATACCCTCGATTCAAATCGTATTTCCAGTCATTAAGACGACTATATTTCGCCAACAAGTCAGTCAGCATATTAAAATGACCTCCCCTGATTCAAATTGTATTTCCAGTCATTAGCACGATATATTTCGCCAAAAGTCCGAAGGCATTAAAAATACCCTCGATTCAAATTGTATTTCCAGTCAAGACGACATATTTCGCCAACAAGTCCGGACATTAAAATACCCTTCGATTCAAATCGTATTTCCAGTCATAAGACGACTATATTTCGCCAACAAGTCAGACATTAAAATACCCTGATTCGAATTTGTATTTCAGTCATTAAGACGACTATATTTCGCCAACAAGTCAGACATTAAAAATACCCTCGATTCGAATTGTATTTCCAGTCATTAAGACGACTATATTTCGCCAACAGTGAATATTAAAATACCCTCGATCTGAATTGTATTTCCAGTCATTAAGACGACTTATTTCGCCAACAAGTCAGTTACATTAAATAGCCCTCGATTTAAAATTGTATTTCCAGTCATTAAGACGACCATATTTCGCCAACAAGCCAGACATTAAAATACCCTCTATTCAAATTGTATTTCCAAGTTACAGTGGGAATCTGTAGTCATTTGAGGAATGTCCTATCGATATTTGACTATTGTTATTCATAATCAAATTTTCACTTTGCCACCGAGAAAAAATAATACTCCCTTTTTCACTAAGAAAAGTCATATATCTTCGAAATTTTATGCCGTTATTGGTCCAAAGGTCGCGAAAGGTGGCACTTTATTTTACATCATACGTGATTCATAGTTTTCAAACCAAAAGTAGGGTTTAGAGACAATGACAATCCGGAATAGTCAAGTTCGCATGGTTTATAGAAAGGCATAAATCCTATCGCGAAATTTTTGGTTGCAGAGTTGGACTGATGTTATCATACCAGAAAATTTTGTTGTTTCATAGTACTGAAAAAAAATTTCGCTGTTAATCTGAACGTCCGAGAGTACGAAAAATCTTTATTTAAAATTATTTCACATTTTATGATTTTTTTGTTGATATGCACTTTTTGCAGGAATTATGCATAAGAAAATTTGAGAAATATCATTCTCTAATATCAGGTATGTAGCTTAAAAACCGGATGCTAATTTAAGCAAACGCAACTTCAAACAGCACGTTACCTAAAACTGAAAAATATGGTATATTAGTGTGTTCAGAATTAAAGACAACTTTTTATGATTGACGGAAAAGTTTAGCTTAATCATACTCTCTACGAAGTAATTGTTTTTATATTCATAATAAATTAATACTTTTTATGATTGAGGGAAAAACTTAACTTAATATTACTGTCTATGAATTAATTGTTTTTATATCATGATTAATTAAAATTTTGGTTGGGTTAAGTTTGTTCCTTCCAGGCAAGACACGTGGAAGATTGAAAATGAGATGGAAGAGCATTCTAGTAATCTAACATTGTCTCAAATTTAAATCACTCCCGAAGTCGAGAATCTGTCTTCAGGCCAGTGATCCCCTTCCCCTCCGCAATTCATAGAAATGACTTGTTTTAGAAAATTAATGTTTCTGTTCAATAGAATTAATTTTTAAATAGCATAATAAAGGAGATATACTTCATTGTTTTTAATAAATTCAATAAAGATACATAATACCGTTTTTTAAAACCCAACGTTATATTTTCTAGGATAACTTAATTTTTTTATGTATGTAACATCTATAAAACAATTTTTGTTAAAGTATTCTGTTAGATGTTTAGGTGCATGAAGTTAGCTGAAAAAGAAATGTAAATCGTAAGACACTCCTGGATGAGATTTTAGCAGGAAATGTCAGGATTCAACACCATAGTGAATTCCTAGGGATGTTTTGATTTCTCTAAATAAGCAAAATATAACTTACACCATTTTATATTTCCCTTTCTTCTTATATAACAAAATACCCTTAACTCTTCAGTGTATCAGGGCTAAAAATAAAAATTTACATACACGCTTTTCTTTTATTCTGTTATATTGACAGGTGCTGCATATGAAATCTTTAGAAGTTGAAGAATGTTTTTTTTCTTGTTCCAAATATAGAAAAGGGTTCAACACTATCATGTTCCAATTTTAAATATAAATTTTCTATCTTGGCTTTCCTTTATGATTCACCGGCCCACTTTTCTGACGCTTCTAATATTTTCTATCGAATCTTTTATACTGCTTGCATTCTGGTGGGCGGACATCAATCTTGAGGAGGCCGCCATCTTGAAAGAAAAAAACCATGAAGAAAGCGGCATTGAGCGAAAATCCTCCTATCGGGGGACAACAGAAGCTTGTATTCCATTCGGAAATTAAGTCAATATAGGCGATAAAAAGAAGAAAGGATGAGGGGAAAGAAAAAAACTTCAATTTTTTTTGGCGATTTCATTCAGGGCATCTAATTCAGCTTCTATTTATCCCAAGTAAATTTATTTTCACAGCGCTTTTTATACCCAAAAAATACACTTTAAATTTTGTTTCGTATTCTAAGAATTGCGATGAAAGTCTAATCTAGTTTGCTGTTCCGGATGAAGCTTAGCGAAATGAAGTGTCTTCTACTTTATAGTAAACCTGAAAAATATTGATACTTTTCATCCTTAAAGTAGTTATCTTATCAAGGTTTTGGTCAACAATGTGGTGGATTATACCTGTGAGTGATCTATCATTGTCCTGTTAAAATATTTGGAAAAACGAAGTGTACAACAATGATATAGCAGTAATTCTTATGGAATTGAACAATTGAATTTAAAAATATTCTGAAATTTGTAAGCTATTTCGTTTCAAGATATACACAGCATCAATAAAGTTCGTGTGTAATTTAAAATAGTTGGATCTTTGTAAGTAGATGTAATAGAAAGAATTCGTAAAAAAAGATTAGACATTGATTTATGTAGTGCAATTTTGAAGTGAAGAAATCATTGTTAAATAACCTCGTTGCTTAACCTCATGTTGTAGTTACAGTGTTTTTTAACCCCTTAACAGTGTAGTTTTTTGTACTGTCTAATTATATGATCTTCCCCACCTCTATTTTGTGGATTCGTTGTCTCATTAGTTAAATTACATGTCTACAGAACACATGAGATGTTAATGGAATACCGGTCAGTTTTGTATAGTTAGAACGTCTGTGAATGACTTAATTTTAGCTTATAAGATATAATTCGATGCAAGAGTGGAGCTCGGACAAAATTGTTAATAAGTTAACTTCCACTAATTTTGTCGCCTTAATTATTGAAAAATATCCATGTTAATTGTTAACCAAATTAACGTAGTCAATTTACGTGTTCTCTCAGTCACATAACAATCGTAACTGCTTATGACATCCAGTATCTCATTACATGATGTATTACGCTTTGCTGGGATGTCATGTCCTTTGCCTTTCTGCAAGAGGCTCATGCATTAGGATGAATTGACTAAATTACATTTACATATTTGAAATGGACACACATTTAAATTTTAAGTAAAACGAATATTGAATATAAATATTTTAAATTCGATTGTTATATTTCGATTGAACTGTGCTTGATGAATATGTTTCAAGTAATATTGCGATAGCCATCCAAACTTATCAAAAATGTAGTAATTTTTAATATTCAATATGAAATTACCGTAAAAAAATATTCATCAACATTCCCATGCAAGTTCAATGTTTGGTATCTCTTATTTCATATTTTTACAGTGGCGGATTTTGAAATTATGAGGTCACAGGCGCAAAATTGTTTTGAGATTCCTCAATCCAATGTTGTTGTCTTAGCACTGCAATAGTTCAAATAGATTTTGAGGCCCCCTAGAGTCTCGAGGTACGAGGCAAGCACCTCTAACACCTGTGCGAAAAACCGCCACTGGATAGTTGAATAACTAAACGATAAGAAATATTAGTGTGACTAAAGATTAGGGGTGGAGTGGGGTGTTTCATTTACAACATGAGAGTGCAAGAAACCGCTTACAATTTTTTCCTAAATTTTTTTGACCTTCATCGTCATCTGGGAACCGTATTCATATTTTGTTTCATATCATCGTTTGTAAATAAATTATTTTAAATGAGCTAAGAAATTCTGCTTTTTGAGATTTCTCAAAGCAGCATATCAAATTAAATAAAGTAACTTGCTTTTAAATTTTGTCTTTTGTTGTGAAATTTGTGTAACAAAAACGCATTTTATTTACTAATTCTAATGAGACTGAATTAATTTTTGAATAAGAATCATTTGCTTTTACTAACTTTCTGACCAAAGCGCAATTGAGGTTTTGTTCACTTTCTGTCCGGTAGATGGCAGGAGGAGTAATTTTGTAACTAAATTGTTGCTTGTCTTCTGGAAGGATTAAAACTCCCAAACCCATTTTTTTATAATCTTCTCCTGAATACATAAAATGAAATTTATTTTTCATTTATTTTATTTTAATTTTAATTACATTTCTCAGAAAAGCTTTCAGACGAGCTTAATTATCATTAATCACTTGACGCGGAAATTAAAAAGAATACATTTAAGCAAAAATCATTAATCTCAGAATGCACTTTTTACTGAATGATTAATTTTTGAAAGCTGCAACATACATAAAAAAGAAACAAGGAAGAAAAACAAATTGGAACGTATCTATGTTAGAAGAAATAAAACATCTGTAGTCTGATTTCAAAAATTCTCATACAAAAGCTTTACTTTTCATGTTATTCATTGAAAAGATCCAAACGATCGCAAATTTTGATAATTATTTGATTAAATTTTCAAAACTATCTTTCTAATACTAATAAGTTCTAATAAGTTTTATTTTTAATATCTCTTGTTAAATTATTTCACTTGTACTTGTTTCTAATACTATCTGTTTGCTACATGATTTTTACATTTTGCTATACCCGCAATTTCGAGACCAGACCTCTCTATTCTTTTTATTTTAATACCAGTTCGGTTATTTTTTCCGTCAAATATTCCGTTTCAGAGAAAATTTAAAGTTGCCTTTATTATTTTGTTTCATTGATAAAGCAATAAATATGCTGAAATAAATCATTGTATGTTGCTTCTATGAAGATTAGAAAAAATATAAAAAAATTTCGAAAAAATATAAAAAGAATTTCAAAAGTGTGTTTTCTCTGAAATTGATAAAAAGTTAAGAAGTTATATATTAACTAATATGAGACTACATACTGGTAATACAATTCCAAATATTATATAGTTAAACCACTTTGATGCATCATTTAAATCCCCACCCTAAAACGACGTATTAATGAGAACGGCGTAATATCAAATCTTGGTTCAAAATATGATAAACTAATATTTTAGCCTTACGATAAAATTAAAATGGTATATTTACTTTTTAATATTTCATACCCATTTTGGTTTATTATTATGTTTAGACAATATTAATAAATTTAAAAATGTTTTCAAATTTTATAAATTTTAATTTATTAATTATTAAACTACATTTGATGATGTTTGCAGCATTTATTTGCAATAATCCTTCTGCGTATCAATATAAACATACTTCTTCTTTTTTGCTATTTTATTACGGAAGATATAAAAATAAAATGTAAAGAATTAACAAAAATAAAGTAATAACCATTCGGAAAATTTGAATATACTTCCAGAAGAATTTTTAAAAAAATGAAGAATATCATAATGAGTACGAAAATAGAGACTAATAAAGTTTATTTTGTAAAGTAAATGCGAAAGAACAAACAGTAAAATAAATTTTATTTTCTTCGGGATACTTGACATCTCTTCTCATCTGTCATTTCTCCTATTTTGGTGGAATTCTTGTTGATATGAATACTTTCAAAAATATTCAGAATATTCATATTAATATCATTCAGAATATCATAATGAGTATAAAAATAGAGACTATTAAAGTTTATTTTGCAAAGTAAATGCGAAATAACAAACAGTAAAATAAATTTTATTTTCTTCGTGATACTTGACATCTCTTCTCATCCGTCCTTTCCCCTATTTTGGTGGCAATCTTGTTGATATGAATACTTTCAAAATCTGACTCAAGGTGGATACCAGCGGTGAAGTCAATTCAAGTTCTCGTGGTCAATTTCATTTTGTAATCCGTTGCCTATTTTTCTGGAGAAGAAACGGCACGACGTCTCAACTAATCATAAGTGAACGTGCAAATACATTTTAGATGACAAGATCACATTTGGCATGTGACTGTAATTATTAATTGACCTGATTCTGGATCTTTCAGGAGGAATTTTTAAATATAAGTTCGAATATCAGCTTACATCTGTAAGTACAATAAAGCACCTTTTATAATGTTTTCATTTTTAAATCTTTTACTCGTACATTAATACGTCGTTTTATCACAGTCCCGATTCATTCGTAACCTTTGTAATGATGATGCACTTCGTTTATACGACGCAGTGCTTCGGTTATGCGTCGTGTTCTCACTTTTCTACCGTGATCGTTATTTTCCCTTTCTTATTATTTTAAGATATTTTTTAATTAAACTCCTGCCTGTATGCGCATGAATTCTATTAAAACCAATTATTAGAGAATAAGTAAGGAAGAAGAAAGGGTAATTACTAATATAATAGCCCAGATCCTCCGGTAACGCTCTGACGTCACCAACAATAAAACTGGCGCCATAGCACTGCGAGACGTTAAACAGCATTATTCCATTGTTAGAGAACCTAACTTTCAGTCATTTTAAATTTAAAAGATTAATTGTCGTTCTAATTTCAAATTTAATAGATCTAAAATAGTGAAATAAAATTTTCTATCGATTGATATAAAATTTATCTCGCTATGATCAATAGTTCACGGGAAATTTTAAATTATATTTATCCTATATTTCAAATTAATTTCCGTTTTTTAATAGAAAGTAGTGAATTACGTCAGTAGTATATCATGCGCGTGATATAGTTTGGACGCCACGATGCACGATGGATTTCACGGATGGATACCACGATGGATTTTTTAGATGCCACGATGCATTATGGATTTCACGGATGGATACCACGATGTATTTTTTAGATGCCACGATGATTTTTTGAAATATATAAATAAAAAAATATTTCCTGTCATAAAACATATGTTTATTTTATTTGGTTTCAATCAATGTTAAACATTTCTCTCGCATATATATCTATTTAAACACGTCAAATTTGACGGGAAATCTCTCGAATGAAGAGGCAATTTGCACCCGTCAAACCATAACGGGTAATTTTCTAGTTATAATTAGTACTCAAGATATGCAATAAAGGTATGATTTTAATTCTATTAATTTTAAAATTAAACAGTTATCATAAAAGTGAGAAGCGATGCATTTGATATCTGCAATTCTGGTGATGAAACTGTACGTCAAATTTCAATCATCCAAGTCAGTTTTGTCTTTGAGGTATCGTTTTGACATGTGCACTGGTGGACAGATAGAGAGATTTCCCTTTCGAGGGAGTTCGTACAAACTTTGTTAGAAATCTAAAATTTCGGTATAAAGACTACATACCAAATTTTAATCGTCAAATTTGTTGTAGTTTTGAGGTATCATTCTTACAGACAGATTAACATAAATCCAAATTGGTATTTTTCAGACTCAGGGAGATGTAAAACTCGGAGATTCATCAAAGTCACACAAGGACAATTTTTCTTTTATACTTCGTATGCGAGGAAGCAAAATATGTTTCCCACAGACTGAAAATCTGTGAACCTCATTTAATGCCATCTCTTTACGTTTACAATATTAATCCATTTTTGAATTTGCGATGCAGTGCTTCTAAATTAGGTCAATGCATAATTAGGAATAAAATTTAATGTTAAGGGAGAAATTTATTTACTTTAAAGTTAGGGACAAAATATATTTAAAAGTTGAACTCCAACTTTCGCTTAACCCACGAAATACACGAATCTGGCTTAATCTCTGTTTGCACGGGTTATGTAGTACAAGAGAGCTTTCATAGTCCCAGAGAATGAGTTTAAGCAAAATTAAACTTCGGGCTATATTGTCACGAGCTACATGAATTAAGGGAAGAGTTGACGTGACTAATTTTGTGTTGGAATGCTAACTGAGCTCTGGCTGCAGAGTAATGAATTTAACAGAAGGAAGATTCAGTGTATTTAACTTACGAGGCTGTGCATCATTGTTGAATCATCAAACATCCCCCGGTTTACACAAGGTGAGCATTTCCGAAATTATAACATAGATGAATAACGATTGTCGACATGTAATTGCTGGGTTATACATTTCTGGCTGTAAAACATATAGTTTATAATAAATTTTCGAGTTTAAGTTGGGTTTCTTTGCTATAAAATCACATTTTATAGATGATAAAATATTTTTACCTTTTCTTCACGGGTGGTACGGAGGTTGCTTTACTAAAAAGTTTTCCTTTGCGTACGAGCTAGTATAGATTCTGTACCACCCAAACCTTAACTGCGGAGCTAAATGTAGTTAATAATCTCTAAGTTGTTTTAGTCCTCTGTCATTTTGTATATCCACTCGTCTCTGTGGTCTCAGCTTTTGCACTAGAGGTTCCAGGTTCGAAACCTGGTACCATCGGCTATTTGAATTATATGTGGGTCTGATGTGCGTTAAATCTGAAGATGAGGGTTAGACATTCTCTCGATTAGGCGAGGCGGTGGTTTGTCGAGGGGATTGCCGGCTGAGGTGTCGTCCTCTTTATCTGACTACGATTTAAAATTATGAGATTCGTCCCAAAATAGGTCTAGTGCTGTTTCAAAATGGACGTTAATATAACTAAACTAAATATATTGCATCACCCAATGAACTTGATTAATTGTTAGCAAAGATGAACAAGAAAAGGTAACACCTGGAGAGAATTCAATAAAGAGGACGGACCTTTGATAATGAAATTTAAAATTTCATTTTACTCCGTTGAAGGGGAGTCTGCTCGTTGGCGAAACTGTTACATGATCGGTTTTACAGTGAAAACTGAACATATTTGTACATTTGGCCGCTTGAGGGCGCTACAGTTAGTAGGCGGGACAACATGCTTACGTACCCAATAGCATGCACATTTGTAACAAGTTTGATTTTTTCTGGATATTATTTTGTCATGACAAACTTGACGCGACAAATTTGCAGCGAAACTCCTGCAAAGTAACATAGCATAGTCGATCACCAGTCCCTTGCAAAGCAAGTTTTCCGTGAAACTGACACGGCTCATTTACAACTCATGACACAATGATGGAGCGAAAACTCTATTCTTTTTCCCCTGACTGTGGTCCGAATTGGTATAGTGGTTTGTATGCACACCCACGGATCCTATGATCGGGGGTTCGAATAGCTTTCTCTTCTACATGCCCTTGGATCGTAAACGTAAGTTCTATTAATATTAACTCAGTATACAATCCTCGTATGCGGTCAGAAGAAGGGGGGAAGGCAGCCCCCACCGTCCTATTCCGCGATAATAAAGGGGGGGGTACTCCTTAGGAACGGCTTTGAAGAACGGGGCTGTATACCCCTGTACCGCTGAATATACAGTAAGTTTGACACGGCAAGCTGTTTTTTTCTACTGGTTTGCAATAAAATTGACATGACAAGTTCACTACAAGTTTGTCGCATGGTGACTTCGAAGTTTACGTTAACTGATTGCAGTCTTGTTATGAACTTGCAGTCTTGTTATGAGCTTGCAGTCTTGTTATGAACTTGCAGTCTTGTTATGAACTTACGATCTTGCCTTGCTGAACTTGCTGCAAGTTTGCAGACTTGTATGGCAAGACTGCTGCAACTTTGTTGCAAACTAAAATTGCTAACACCACGGTTGGTTGAAAGAGAACCCAGATCTTACGTTGGGATGAACTGAAAAGGGAAAGTGCTTTCCTGTTTAAGTTCCAGAACACTCGTTTGAAAAAGACGTTTCGAGATTTCGTCGAAAGATGAAAACGCGCCTTAAGAACAAAATTCCCCGGAAGGAGAACAAATGACTTTGGAAGGGGAGAGAACGATAAAAATTGTCATGGAAATCATGCCCATAAGCTAACAAGTTGGCATCCGCTTGGGTAATCTATGCAAATATTTTTTTTGTTCAAAAATAATTTTTTTTCACAATGAAGAAAAAAAGCCGCACGATAAATTGTTCTCCTCTCGGCTTTCATGTGCACTTCCATATAAGAATGTCACATAAATGTGTGGTCAAAAATGAGTTTGCCCTCTAGTTACACAACAAATTGCCAGATTCCTTTATTTTGAAGCCAGGTACAGTAAATCACTCGTTTCTTTAAAAAACACAACATTTATTCACATTTAGTAAACACAAGTGGTCATTAGTGGTCATAAACACACATCCAATAAGAAGTCCAAAGCGAACTGTTGCCAGAACACTAAAAAACAAAGGTTTAGAGACAGATAATTAACAATTAATTCGGAACATGCCGTCGCCCGTTCCAACATCAGGAAAGGGAGGAGAAACAAACATCTATTCTCTAAAAGTATACCATTCGCTGGCAGTTCGTGACCTTTGCCTTTTTATATCTGAATTAATTGATCCCGCGCAGATACCATGATTTTCCCGACGCACGCTTCTAGAAAGGCGCCAAGTGGTGCAAGTATAATAGAAAAGTAACCAGAGTTCACTGTTCACAATAGTAATCTCCATTATGTTCACCACAATTTGTGAAATGACACGATTTTATCTTCGCTGACTTAACCCTCTCACATCGAGCGAGGCCTAAACATTTCCCCTCAACAACGACGAAGGCCGGTCTGAGGCGGTTGGCTTCTTTTGAGGGGAGGTGAGGTTTTGAGATCACTTCGGAGATAAGCGCTGTAGGGGGTCTAATTATCCTTGCCAATCACAGCCCATTTCCGTGCGCTTTAAGGGAAGGTTACAGCAGGGGGTGGTGTAAATGACCACCCAGATGGGAGAGTCCAATTCTTGTCGCATCCTTCCCAAAAGGTCCGGTGTTAAAGGGGCTAGGAGAAAAAAGTCGCCTCGGGACTAAAGAGTTAAACTACTTTGACGTTGATCTGAACGTTATCTAAGCCCATCTGCTTCATTTCTAACTGATATCTTTTGAATAATTTCATCCAAAGTTTCATCACATTGTTAGAAATATTGTGAATTATTCATCTTATGCTTCTTTTTTACGAGAAAAACTATCTTACACCAGATCGAATATAGTAACAGGCTATGACTATGAAGTTATGCCTAACACGGAGGAGGCTCCCCCCAATAGCACAGAACGCTCTCCAATATTGCTACGTTATCTTCACGATATTGTACGGTATTCAGAATATCGGACAACATCGTGGAGATATCGTACAATATCTTGTGCAAATAGGGCCGTCTTTGTTTTGTAAAGAAATCGTTTTATATATATAGATTTTAATTTTTTTCACAGTGATAACTTCGCCAAATATTGTTCATAGCAAACTAATCTTAAGCAGATTAGAATTCAAAAATCTATTTTTCTGTCATGCCATTATGCTAACCGTGGTACATTTTCTGAGGATTCCAAAATTTCAAAGCATTTATTTTTAATTCTAGACGCGATAACTTGCATTCCAATAAAAGTATTTTTTTATTTTCATTGGCACTAATAGAGTGTACAATAAATAATAATGTATGTAGGGGAAAGTTGCCGATTTTGGACCGGCGCCTAGATTGACCGGTATCATAACTTAAATTCTATTAAATATTTGGGTCCTAAAATAGGCAAATTATGTTGTAACGATTTAAATACGGTATATAAAATCATATTTAAGAGAAGGAGCTGCGTAGTTACAGTTAGAGAACAAGTGTTTAGGTTTAGGTATTTTCTGAGAGCAAGTGTTTAGGTACTTTAAATAGATCATTTTAACAGAAGATAGAAAGCCCTTAATCTGATTTAAGGTCAGAAAGAAATTATGTTTACATAACCTCAGAGAGGAAATTTTTCCATTCTACCATGATAATTGCATTAATATAGTTTTTTTTAAAGAAAATGGAGAATTTCTTTTTGCTGTTGTCCAAAAGTTGTCTAGATCGATAATAATCAATGGGATTATTACTTTGAATGATAAGAATCGCTCAAAAAGCAATTATCACCACTGGTAGACCTCATAAATTGGAAGTGGAACAAGTCAAAGCAGGAAAAAAAGCCATCAATGTTGGATCAAAAACAATAAAAACTTAGGATACGTATCATTTGGGAGGAAATAAAGGGAGGAGAGGAAGTGATACTGTACATAAAATACCGGATTTGAGGTCATGTATTGTGTGCGGGTGTGAATTTGAGAATAAAGAAATATTTTTTCTTTAATTGTGCTTAAAGAAATTGGTTTCTTTTATACGACCGATAGCACAATTTTTTAAGCTATTTTTGCCCGCTATAAATTGTATTTCATAAAAAATTAATTGCATTTCTCTGAAGATAAATAAACTACAAAAATTCTACAATACTACAAATTATTATTCATTAAAATTATTTCTCAATCACTGAACATTAGGGAAATTCCAGGTGGTCGAAATGCGGCGATTCTCCCCTAATATTTCCTTTGGACTTGAGTGCTGAAAATTCTTTGCAAATAGGTCGCTTATTTGGGTAGCTTGAAAGTTTAGAAAAACAAAAAATAAAGTATGTATTTTGGAAAAACATATCTTTCTATTGACAGATTTGGTGAGACCTACAATTTAGGAGTGAAAACCATATGCCAGATTTCATCCATCCAGCTACTGTGAGAGCTACTGTTTTCACATAGCTACTGTACATAGCATTTGAGCTACTGTGTTCACATAGACACCGAAAGAAAACTTGTTACAGACATAATTTACAAAACGCGTTTTTCAGAATCAGAGATTTTTAAAAGCTTTAAATCCATCAAAGAAATGAACTAGATTTTATTAATCATTTCAATGTTTTATCTGCATACATTTCGAAAACAAGAGAATAACGATTTTGAATAGTAAATGCAAACAGTAAGTGTAGCGGTTACAATTCACTGCCTTCTCCTTTTTATGGTAGGTGGCGCTACTAGAGCCACCCGGGTTTTTCCCATGATGCCTCTCTCTCTTGTTTTCCGTGTACTTGTCTTGTGTTGTTGTTCTCTGTCTTGCGTCTTGTACTTTTTAACGTACTGTGTCGTGGAACTTAGCCATCTAATAAAAATGGTTGACAGCGGCATTCCATATAAACATGAGTCTCGTCCCTCTACATAAGTGAAAAAGAATAAGAAAAGTAAACAGAACAGCACTAACAGTGCTCAGTTTTTACCCAATTTAATCTGGTTGTTTGGCGATATTTCTCTAGTATATAGTTCAAAGGATTGTTAGTACTTAAGATTATTAAATAATAGCAGTGGCGTTGTTATTATCTAATACGTTACGCAATCTCTGAAAATGCGAATTCCCAGGGTACATTTTGAAATACTGAGATTATTTACACGACATAATTCATATAATGAAAATTCTTTCACTGTATGGAAGTTTCCGACCCTTCATTCATCTTGGTTTTAATGCATTTTTGCTTACTGTAACTCTTACCGAAATATTCAGAATTACACTCAAGAGACTCCAAAGTTTGCATCTAGTTCCGAATTTTCTTCGTTTGTAGAAGCAGTATTTTAACCATTTTGTTTACTTGCAGATACTTAGATTTGTTTGTTTGTTGCGGGTTTTATGGCACAAGAGCCATATTAGGCTATATTGCACCAAACCTTGGTAAAAACTAAAATGAAGAAGCTTAGAATCATATATTTTAAAGAATTTATTGTAAGATATTTCCAAGAATTGTTCAACAAAAAGTCATAAATCACATGTTTCGGCGAAACGTGTTATTTTTATAATTTTCTAGAACAATAGCAGCATTTGGAATGAAAATTCAAAATACGAACATAAATTATTCTTCATTTTGGGACAAACATTTATATTTTAAGCCATAAAACCATAAAACTAAGTTCATTTATCATATATCTTAATACTCAATTGGTGTAATTTTGGAATGCCGTGTATCATGTCTACTATAGTGATGAAAAGACAGCCAGTGACTACCGTTATTTTAAAATTAAAAATCAACCATTTCAGATTTATTTAACTAAGAAGTTATTATTTTTATAGTGAAAGAGAAATTTTGTAGCAAAGGGGAAGAATCGTACCCGTTTTAACATGTAGATCATCTTTGAAAGAAGGAATAGTTCGGCCAATTTGGTAAACTCTTATGGTGTAGAATATATAAGTTAAATTGCTAAGTTTTTTTTGTAAAATAGCAGAATAAAGATACTGTAGAATTTCACTCATTCTGAATTCTTTCAGCAGTCCAAAGCTAACAAAATTAAGTTCTCGATAGCAAAAGTAAGACATAGCAATCCATTATGAGACAATAAAGAATAATTTATAATTCCGTTCTTTGGATATTTGAAAACATTTTAGACATGCATGAAAAATGCTTTTTCTTTTAACGTTCTTAGTAAGCATAGAAACTCACTTGCATTTAGATGACTGGAAAGATAATAAACATTTGTACAATAGCAGTTGAGAATGAATAATGTAAAAAAATGTTTCGTACGACAGGCTTTATAACAATTACGAAATCGTGGGCCATGCTAGCCTGCAAATCTGTCCAGTTCAATTGTCCT